>JAJOOJ010006922.1:0-20423 GCA_029582625.1 Solanum boliviense | reverse complement strand
CTATGAGACTTGTATATTTTATTCAGATTCCGTATTAGAGGTTTGTACATGTGACAACCAATTCTGGGGTTTCATTGAGTTTATTTAAAGACTTCCGCTTATCTTTCTATCTTATTCTTGTTTTATTAATTCCGTATCGTCGGGCTTTTGGGTGTTAGGCTGACGTGTCCGGTGGGGTTTGGACACGTGCCATCACATCCGGTTTTGGGGTGTGACAAGTTCGTTTCTCTCCACTCTCTACCTTCTCTCGCTCGTCTCTCTCCTCCCTCTCCCAATCTCACTTGCCAGATATAAAATATATATTTATATCAGTTATATACATACAATTATTTGACAACTATACATATACAATTCGCCTCTCTTGCTCACCTCTTTCCTCTCTCTCCCAATCTCGCTCTTCTCTCTCCTTCCTCTAACATGTAGCTACGAATCGTAATTGGCAAATTATAGCTATAGAGCATAATTTGAGTGGCTATATGTGAAAATTCCTCATTATTATATATGTCAAATTTTATCTTTTGCAATAATTTTTAAAGTTTTTGCTTTCATTTCTTTTTCTTCTTTTTTTAAATGCTTTATTTAAAGGGAAACTTACATAAATATACTATATTAAAAAAATATTTACAATTTATAGCAATAATAGTGTTTTTAACTTGATCACTTTTAATACACTTATAATACAGTTTTAATATATATTACAAAGAACTATTCATTATTCGCATATAATACAAGTTTTATTGATGGATAATACATTTATCACACATTTTAATACACTTATAATACAATGTGTCAATTTCTTACCAAACAAGCATAATATATATATTTTTTAAAACAGTTATAATACATATATATTGCATACATAATTCACTTTTAATACATATTGCAGATTTAGCATGATATTGATATATATTGCTATAAATGGTAATAAATAAAAAGTATCGCTAAAATCAGTAATTATTTATTAAAAGATACTCATCCAAGTAATTTTTCCTTAAACAAACCATCTATCGAAAATAAACTCTCAAGTATGTTATTATTATTGTTATATTACTTGTAATTTTTTTTGAAAGAATTGAAGTGAAAAGAAAAGGAAAGTATTTAATTTCTTTATTAAATAATTCATAAAATATAAAAAATAAATATGGAAAGAGAATTCAAGATGTAATTTAATAAATAAAATTTGAGCCCCTACCTCCACCCTTTCCAACACCTGTCATTAGAGTCCACCACGACGATGAAGTTCACCTAACTTATCGATGCATCCATCGAAAATAAATATTTGAACATGAAATTGAGACGTAAAACTATAGTACCAATCAATTATTATGTATGTCTATTTGTTGTAAATTTCTCATTCAAAAGTGAACACCAAAAAGTTGTTACCTTCATTGAAAGGGCTTTGAAGTAGACAAGGGACCTACTTTAAATTTTTGTAAGACAACTAAAACCTATTAATGTTTGGACCTGAATAGACAATTCTATGAATCAAATGACTTTTGGACATGTTAAATAGCTAGAGATAAGATTTGATTTCACCTTGTTCACACATTTAACAACTATTTTTGTTCTAAAAAAAATACTATAGTAACATGATCATTCTCAAATAATTAAGTTGAGGTCGGTAGTATGAAATATTGATTATATTTTTCTGGTTAAGATTCTCAATACCTCAAAAATTCTCGAGCATTGTAACTGATATCCAACAGTCCCTTATCGAGCGAACCAATCATAAATAGTAGCAAAATCACCCAAAAAGTGAATGTAAATCCAATATAAAGACGATAACATTGTTAATTATTGATAACAATATCTAATTAATACAACGTTAAGAATGAAATAGGTCAAGAATCATACCAACTCATGAGCATAGAAACTACATCTCCAAAATCAATCATATGGATTATGGTGCATTGGTGCTTGTTTTTTTTTTTTTTTTAAAAAAGAACGGAAGGATCTTATTTATTAATAATAAGGTTTATCCATACAATTGAGGAACTAATTTGAATGATGTAGTTCCCACAACATCTCTTTCGAGAGCAGATGATACAAAAGAAGGAGATGCTTCAAAAACATAACACTGACTACTTTTTATATTCGGATCCTTTGACTTTCTTCCGTATTTGCTAATAGGTCTGACACTATATTAGCCTCCCTCGATATATATGCTCCAATGATGATTGGTATGCTCGAATTAGTATGACATCGTTTGGTATCCCCATATCAATATCAAATGACTTTTTTTTAAAATGTAATTAAACCAAAAACATTGGATTTAACCCGTGTGATTAGAGATTATGTTAACAATAAAATCGAATTGAAATCCCCATATGAGATATTATTCTTCAAGGTTGTATAAGCTAACTAACCCCCCAACTCATATGTAGAACATTAATAGTTTTTTACTTTCATTAATTGATAAAATTTGGAAGGAATAGTCCTCCCTTAGTCAACTAACATATATAAAAACAAATTTATTTAATTGGACCATTTTTTAAAATTTAAATTGAGATATTGATATGTAAATATAGGATGTGTTTGGTACCGAGAAAAATATTTTATAATTCTTTTTATATTTGATTTTATCAAAAAAATGAAAAATATTTTCTTTTAAGAAAACAAGTTTCTCGAAATTAAAAAAAATATAACTTCTCTAATTGAAGTTTTGGGAACACAAATTTAGTAAATGACTTTCTACATTTATCGTCTCCTCCCACCCTCTAACATACACACACCACCTCCACCCCCGCTTCCCTGCCCCATATCCTCCTTCCGCACCACTCTCACACTCCTACCTTCCTCTCATCCTTATAGTAATTGCCTAAATTATATAGCAAAAAAAATATACTTACATTTCAAATAAAAATAAATAAATATATCACTAATTCTTCTAAAAAAAATTATGAAAATATTTCTCTTCATACCAAACCAGGGTTTGAGGAAGATATTTAGAAGCAAAAAAGTGTTACATTTTCTATCAATATGGTAATGTTATTCAATCATAGAGTTTCATGGGTGATTTTATTTTTTTATTGATTTAGGTGCAGAAATGCATGTGTATTAATGTTAATTTGCCAACATTATTGCTGAATTTGGGCTAATTAATCACTGAATTTAGGGGTTCAATTGGATATCATCCTTCACGTGTCAAGACCTAATTCAATATTATTAGCGGACAAACAATAAACAATTAATAAATTGTATACAATTATCTTAATGGATTTATTACTTATAATATGGTGGTTTAATACATAGCTAACATTTATTAAAGTAAATTATGTCTGCTTAAAAAATCAGGGGTGGATCTGGTGGGTGGGAAAACTACACTGTATATCCACTCATTAAAAGAACAATCGGTAAATATATATTTTTAATACAAAATAATGCATATATATTTAACTAGTAAACCATAATAGAGCTAATCTTAATGAAATTAATATTTTTTATTATAGATTACATATAAATATTCTCTAAACAATACGATTTAATTTGTTTTTATCAAAAATATTAATAAATAAATGAAAAACCCCTCTTATATTTTGGATAAGTACATTTCCTTTTTTTTTTTTATAAATACAAGTCAATAAGAGAAAAAGATAAGTGGAACTTTTGTCGAGGGCTGTTTTGAGGGCACACACCAATTATGTGAAGTGAGAAATGTTTCATTTGATACATGTGAATGTGACATTTTTAGTTTATAAATAAATTTAAAATTACCATCGTCTTTCAAAAATATGATCAGTGAGAATTCATATAAACAATTCAATAATTTGACATACTTCAAGTTGGAGGAGCTATTGTTATTATTATCTCTCTTTCTTTGCGAGATATTAAAATTATCTCTAATATTTTTCCTTCTTAGAAGAAAAAATAACTATCATATTGTATGATAAATTAGCATGATTTTTTATTTTTAATTTCTTACTCATGTCCGACATTTATATTAAATTTTTTTTTCCATTTTCTGTAATTCATAATGGAGATAGATTTTAACCATCCACTACATATCCATAAGTTTTTTTTTTGGGTTTTCCACCTGTAGGGAGACTCGAATCTAATATCTCTAATTAAAAATGAAAGAATACTTACTATTTCATTCCACTGTGACTCTGGTTGGTCATCACAATTCATATTGATAACCTGAAAAATCTTTCTAAATGTGGATATCAACACAAAATTTTCAAAGTTACATATATGGGAAAAATATAATAAAAGCAAATTAACACAAGAGTGTGACTGCTACTCCTATTGTGGACCAAAAAGCAAAAAACAAAAGTCACGGAAAAGGCCTAAATTCACCAAAATTATTGCACGTGAAATATTGTTAAAATAAATAATCCAAACAAATTCCCTAACAAATTTCTAATCTTTGATTGCCCCCTCAATTTTTGACCAATTATTGAATTTATTGGCCAATATCATTTTCAGAGTCTACTTTATTTTATTCAATAATTTGCAGCTTGAGGACCCCTTCTTTCACTTTACAGCACTTATTATTATTATTATTATTATTATTATTATTATTATTATTATTATTGTTATTATTGTTATTATTATATATATTACACCAAACTTTCACCTAAAATGACAAAAAAGGAGGAAATTAAAGAAAGAAGAAGGCAAGTTAACATTCCTATGGTAGGTTAAAATAAATTAAAATAATACTTTTTATATAATGTGATAATATTGTTGATTTATCTACGAATATATCTCCTTTCAGGTTACTACTATAATTTTGTTATTATTATTAAAAGTGATGTCAACTATAGACATTTAAAAGTTACTTTTTTAAAAATAATTTTAGACTTGATCTAATATTTACTTTTATATAATGCTTAACCTTGTAGATAATATATTAGATTATTGTCAAATGTTTACAATAACTTACACATTTTGGATCATCATCTAACGTCTCTCACAAGATTCTTAAATTGGTTTGGTTTGGTTTATAAATTTAAAAATTCGACACAAATAATTTAATTTGATATTTGAAAAATTCGAACCAAACCGACCATGTACACCACTAGGAAATAGTATGAGTTGTCAAAGCGTCTGACAAATAAGTTGGAGAAGATTTGTATTTGATTATCCAAAAAGTAAATCTAGAATAAGGAATTTGGCATTTAATTTTAACAAATGCAGAAATTTAATTGTGCTAAGAAGGAATTTGGCGCTTAATTTCGTATTTCATTTATTTTAATTTATGTGATACTTTCTAAAAAAGAGTAACAATACAGTTAATGCTAACGCAAAATCATACGAAAAAAATGAAATAACCAAAATTTCGACATAATCATGTTTTCATTGAAGAAGCTCCAGGTAATTAGACGACTTGATTAAGGAGATGCAAAAATAGAACTTTAGATTCATCATATGCCCCAAATAATCAAATATCATCATATAAATTGAGTCGAAAAGAATAATATCATAAAATATTTTTATAAATATACATAGAATTATAACAGACAACCCATGCCAATCTAATACCTGCCACTCTCATTCCCATGCCAAACCTATTTATTCTATATTTCTTAAAAAAAAGGACAAGTTCCAAAGTTCGAGAAAGAATTTCTCAAACTTTTTAATTAAATTTAATTTTTTAAAGAATATAATATTCCATTTTATAATTACATATATTTTTGGAAAAGATTATACTCCCTTTGTCCCTTATTACTTGTCCACTTTTTCTTTTATAGTTGTCCCTAATTACTTGTCCATTTTGACAAATCAAGAAATGACAAAATAATTTCACCTATTATACTCTCAATTAATTACTTTGAAAAAGGTAGAATTTCTTGAAAATCTTAAAATTTTAATCCATCCACTTTATAATTAATAGGGGTAAAATGGTAAACTTATTATGTCAATAATTGTTCTTAATAGGTGTGTCAATTCAAAAGTGGACAAGTAATTAGGGACAGAGGAAGTAGTAAGTAAAAGCATTTTTTATCACATCCCATAAATCATAATAATGACTAAACACATTGAAATTGAGTATTAATTTTTACTGCTATATATTGATAATATAATTTCTTTTTCGCTTAATGTATTATTTAGTCGTCTAAAAGATAATAATAATAATAATAATAATAATAATAATTATTATTATTATTATTATTATTATTATTATTGTTATAGATAACTTTATAAAAGTTGAATTATTAATAATATGAAAACAGAAAAAGCAAGACATGTTATATGCTATAACATGTGTATATAAGCTAAGCTAAATCTTCTTTTTCTTTTGTCCACATCCCTTGGCCCCTACTACTTTGTCCTAAAATTCCAGTTCAATCACCCCACTTCCCATACTTAGAGGGTGGTTGGACATAAAAATTGTAAAAAAAAAAAATAAAAAAAATAATTAATTTTTTAAAAATTTAATTTATTTCTTATATTTTGATTTAATAAAAAGTTTTAAAAAGTAAGATTTTCTTAAAAAAATTCATGGTATTAAATTAAAGAGATGTCAAATATATCAAAATGACATTTAATCTTGCAGTTTTAAATATGACATATTCTCATTTAATGTCCAATACTTGTATTGAAGTTGACCACCGTGAAGTTTTACATTAAGGAGTGAAATACTCCAATAATTTCATATCTAAAATTTAAACTCGAAATTTCCGATAAAAATGAAAGAGTGATTATCGCTTCACCAGATTCTCTCACACTCACTCTTGCCTATATATATATATAAGTCTTCTTATTCTTATTACATATACATCCTTATGTAACTTCACTCTCTCTATTCTCCTTTATACTTCATCTTTCTTCCCAAAAAACAAACTAAAATAACTAATTTCTTTTCTATTTTCTCCCAAATCACAAACAATGATAAGTTGGCATGATCTTTACGTCGTCTTGACGGCCGTTGTTCCTCTATATGTCGCCATGATCTTAGCCTACGGCTCGGTCCGGTGGTGGAAAATCTTCTCACCGGACCAATGCTCAGGGATCAACAGATTTGTAGCCATTTTCGCGGTCCCATTATTGTCATTTCACTTCATTTCTATGAACAATCCATATGAAATGAATTTTCGATTCATTGCAGCTGACACACTACAAAAAGTAATCATGTTAATAGTGTTATGCATTTGGTCTAACGTGACCAAAAATGGAAGTCTTGAATGGAGTATAACAATTTTTTCTCTTTCGACACTTCCAAATACACTTGTTATGGGAATTCCATTATTGATAGCTATGTATGGTGAGTATTCAGGTAGTTTAATGGTACAAGTTGTGGTGTTACAGTGTATCATATGGTATACATTGTTGTTATTTTTATTCGAATTTCGCGGTGCTAAGATGTTGATCATGGAACAATTCCCAGAAACAGCAGGGGAAATTGTTTCATTTAAGGTTGAATCTGATGTTGTTTCGTTAGATGGACAAGATTTTCTTGAAACTGATGCTGAATTGGGACAAGATGGGAAACTTCATGTCACGGTACGTAAGTCGAATGTGTCTAGAAGGTCATTTGCTATGACACCTAGACCGTCAAATCTTACTGGGGCTGAAATTTATAGCTTGAATTCATCTAGAAATCCGACCCCACGAGGGTCGAATTTCAATCACACTGATTTCTATGCGATGATGGGGTTTCCAGGAAGGTTATCGAATTTTGGTCCGGTTGATACAACTCCTAGACAATCTAATTTCGAGGAAAATTGTACTCAGGGAGCTCTAACGAGCTCCCCTAAATTTGGGTTTTACCCTGCACAGTCTAATTATCCAGCCCCAAATCCGGAAATTGCTTCTATAGTTCCTAAAAACACGAAAAATCAACAACAATTACAAGTACATTCACAGCACCAGCAGCAGCAACAACAACAACAGAATGGTAAAGCTAGTCATGATGCTAAGGAGCTCCACATGTTTGTGTGGAGCTCTAGCGCTTCACCAGTGTCGGAGGCCGCAGGCCTCCATGTGTTCGGTGGCACGGATTTTAGTGCCAACGAACAATCTTGTCAGTCTGATGGTGCTAAAGAAATTAGAATGTTGGTATCTGATCACCCTCAAATTGGGGATAATAAAGGTATATTTTATTTTTTATTTTTTACGGTATTTTGTTGACGGTCAATTTATCGCAACCTTTTTATATTATTTGATTTTTTTATATATATTTTTGAAGTCATTTCCCAAGATTTTGGTGGCGAAGAATTCAGCTTTGATGGTGTTGGTGGTGGTGATGGAAAGAATAAAGACGAAAAGAAAGAAGAAAAAGAGGGTCTCACCGGACTACACACCGGGGCTACCGGAGTCCAAGATTCCGGTACCGGAAAACAAATGCCTCCGGCAAGTGTTATGACTCGTTTGATTTTAATCATGGTTTGGCGTAAGCTTATCCGAAACCCGAACACATATTCGAGTCTCATTGGTTTGATTTGGTCCCTAATCTCGTATAGGTAAGCGAATTAATAGATTAATAAAATTATTAATTTCCACTAATCTTTAAACATTTTAAATTAATTAGGGCAATTTTTATTATTTTAAAATTAATTAATTAAGTTTTGTTTTTGTCGTGTTTTTGTAGGTGGCATGTGCATATGCCTAAAATAATAGAGAAATCAATCTCTATTCTCTCTGACGCTGGACTTGGAATGGCTATGTTTAGCTTAGGTGAGTAGTCAAATTTGACAATTGGTATACCAAAAGTTTTACTTGATTGGCGAGAGTTCGATTCCCATTTTATAATTTCCTCTTTCGACATAAGAATCTAAAAAAAGAGTATACAAGTATATGGTAATATTGAAGTCGATCAAATAGTACTAGTAAGAGTAGACGTTGAAATTACCAGCAACAATTGTGACTAAGTTTTTTTTTGTTTTTTTTAACTAAATGTTGAAAATTTGAGTTTTGGGTATGATTTTATATTTGGTAGGGAATATTTTTATGACAATTTTAATTTTTTCAACATGAATTTAAATTTCATCGAATTTTTGGACATGTTGTGTGGTAGGTTTGTTTATGGCCCTTCAACCGAAGATAATAGCATGTGGGAACACGGTGGCTACTTTTGCAATGGCAGTAAGATTTCTTACTGGCCCAGCAGTTATGGCTGCCGCTTCTATTATCGTTGGCTTACGTGGTACACTCCTTCATGTCGCGATTGTCCAGGTAATGACGGAGTCAGAATTTTGATTTATAAAAGTTTTAAAAAATTTAACTCTTTTTTTTTTTACTATACTCGAGTTTTAGATTTATATATGTTAAATAACATTTCGAATATAACTACAAAGTTTAAGTCAAATTACTGAATGAATTCTGTCAAATCTGTAATTTAATGATGACACGATCTACTCTTATATTTTTGAAATTGGAGATGTGTCAACACCTAGAAGGCCCGAATAACAAGCTATCGTGATAGACATTCCCTTAAATAAACTAAGTAATGATTCATATAGCAGATATTAATAAAAAGAGATACTACACTTCATTATGAATTTGAAGAAATTAATTATGTTTTCCCTTTTTTTCATTCTAGTTTTATAATAATTGTTTAAAATTCTTTCTAAAATTCTTTGAAATGTCATGTGTTAATTAATTAGGCTGCATTGCCACAAGGGATTGTTCCATTTGTTTTTGCTAAGGAGTACAATGTTCATCCAGCTATTCTTAGTACTGCGTAAGTGAATTTTCCCCTAGTTAATTTCTTGAATGTTAATTCAATATTTTAAATTCCTAAATAATAGAGTATTTTTATCTTTTTTGGAATTTCAGGGTTATTTTTGGAATGTTGATTGCATTACCAATCACATTAGTCTACTATATTATTCTTGGATTATAAGTCAACATCAAGCTAGCGTGTCAGTTTCTTGATTGATCGAGTCAAGACATAGTGAACTATACGCGATGAACATGATCAAGCTAGCACCGATCTCCTAATTCATTGAGTTCATATATATACATAATCAACTACGCAATGAATCGGCTATTTTGAAACAAGAGGGATTTTGAGTAGAAGAGTTCATGTCAATATGGAATTAGATAGAAATTATCTTATCTATGGACTATGAAGAGTACGCATTTGGAGCTTAGACAACATGTTTGACTTAAATTAGTTTGAGATCCTTGATTTAAGGATATTTTGTCTCTATTTTGAAGAAATTAAGAAAACATTTCATCCAATTAGTCAAAATTGGAGGAAAAACAAATTGGGATTAGTCTAGTATGAAGGGGACAAGGAGGCAAAATTGATGATAATAGTCTAGTTTCTCTCCATAATTTGTAAAAAGAAGAAAGTTCAAAACAATTTGTATGTACAATTGAGATTGATTTTGAGTTTTTGACTTTTTAATGTAGAGCAATGGTTGATTTTCAATTTTTAGATATGTTTTCTTTCTTCTTTATTTAACTCCCCTTTTATTTCAATCATTAATGTAAGTCATTATAGTACATATATAGTTTGATTTCTTTTCTTATAGTTGTGAAAAATGATGTTTTGAAAAAAGAGTTTTAGCATTCAAAGTTTTCTTTGTTTCCCACCTCGTATTCGAAGTAAGCTCCAACTAAAACAAGATCGCACATTGTAGGGTTTATTTGAGGATGGCGTTCCCAATAGAATTTTCTCCATACTCGAAACTCGAACCCAAGACCTCTGATTAAGAATGAAGCAATCCCATCTCTGCACCACAAAGCGTATTGATTTTAGCATTCAAAGTTAAAGCTTGTCAATAATTGATTTGGAAAGATATGAAGCTTCCATCTCATAAATAGAAAAAACAATAAATATGCAAAAAGAAGAGGGAACAAACATGGATATGATGAGAAAGCAAAAATATAAAGTATCTTTACTTAATTATAAGTGGATCATTTATACCTCTCTTTTTTTCGCAACTATGGTCCCTTGTGTTTGTGGTAGATTAAAAGTAGTTTTTTTATATAAATATTTTCGAATAGTTTTGATCTATTAAATTCGTCAAAATGAGACTTTTGATAGTTGTCAAATATTTAATAAATTATCTCTGTCAAATTTGATGAAAATTTTGAAATAAAAGAATTTAGTGGGAACTCACCTTTAGATATTAGAGATGCATTTTTTTTTTTCGTATTTTCTGTTGTTTTTGTTTATTTCTAGAGTCCGGTGCAATCTTTTAAAGTATAATTTTTATTGAATTTTAATCTATTTTCATGTCTAATGTAAATTTTGTGTTATACTCTCTAGGATTTAACATAACTTTTAAAATTCTTGCTACAAACATGATTGCTTGCTATTTTATTATGATTATGAGTAATAACCATTCTTTTCCTATGGTTATGGACAAAGTATGAACATCAACACAATACTTTGGCCGAAATTGTTGTAACGATACCAAACTTTGGAAAAGAATAAATGAATAATTTACATATTGTTATTTTATTGTGATATTCATAATTCTTTGTTTTCTACCATATAAGTTGTCCTTCTAATTTTGTTATATATTGTTATTTTATTGCTTAGCTACCATTAGGATAAATGAATAATTGCTAATAGAATAAGTCGAAATGAGGAAAGATAGTATAGAATGTGGTTAAAACTTAAAAGGATTGGAATAGGATGTGATTTGCGGTTAAGATGAAAATCATATGTAGTTTTCTCTACTTGGCTCCCATACGAGAGATATGAATATGTTCTGATTAATTATGAATATCATCACTTAATTAACAATAATATACATATGAGATTATCCTAGCTAGACGATTTGAGGTATGAGAAATCATAACTATAATATCAATCTTGTGATTCAACGACTTGATATAACTTATCATATCAACTAATTGAAATATAGATATAATGAAATAACACCAAAAACTAACCATAAGCCCTAGGATCTGTTTTCTCTGTGAAACAACATAACCTCTACGAAATCAAACATCATTAGTATTTTTCTTGTCTTTAGTTTTAAAAGTAGAATAAACAAATAAATATTTATCTTTATAACTATAACCGGTAAAATCGATATCACTTGTCATCAAATAAGTTCATTTGATCATATGCAATTGGAGAAGCAATCATTGTACTACTTCACAACTACGTACATTTGTGTGTGCACTGAAAACGAGCAACATATAGTACTTTGTTGTTGTTGTTATCCTTTCACGATTAGATGTCAAATTTGGATCATAACACTTGTAAATACATCATAAATCATTAAACTATTAGTACCTTTTTAGGAGAAATGTTGTTTTATACATACTCTTCTTAATCAGTTGTGTTCGAATCTGATCTATTTACTCGACAATTCATTCGACACGAAAATTAGTCATTATTAATTATATAAACACTATTTGATCCTCTAAGGAAAATTGCTGGATTTGGTTGTTTTGGACTGGCATTGTATCTCTTGTCATACTGACACCTCAGGGTCCCTTTCCCCATTATGCTTTGTTTTCGTACATAGTCTGTACTAGACAAAAATAGTAACTCAATTATTTTTTTTATTTCGTAACTATGGTATAAATTAAGCATTAAATATTTATGTGGTTAAAAATTATCTTGGTATTGGCATCTCTAATAATAGAGTAACATGGTTCCACTGGTTGATTAGGATGCACGTGTGGACATTTAAGGGGCTCACAACCAAATAAAAGATTTTATCAACACTCAATATAATTAGCGTTAAAGAATTTTAGCGACTCTGAATATAATGATTTTAACTCAGTTGCCGTTAAATATTTATACGGTAATAAATAAGATTGCCACTGAAAGAAAAATTTATCGACACTAAATGTCTCTTTTTGTTGTAGTGTCACTTGGGTTCGATTCTTTGCCTTTTTCGAAATTTTAATTTTTTGACATTTAAATAGTCGTCTAGCTTCTTTTTTTTGGTTAGAATTTAGAGAGTTTGATCCCAATGTAGTACGTCCTTGGGGCTTTGAGAGTTTTGTTTAGGGAGAAAATTTATGGTACTCAAGTGATACGTTATCACTTTTGTGAACTTCTTTGTATTCCGAGTGAATTGTGTGAGGTTATTCCTTTCTATATTTTGTACTCTCATATTTATATAGTGAATTGCTCATCTCCTCTTGTGGAGGTAAGTAGATTGACCGAAGTGATTGAACCACGTTAAATCATTGTGTCTTTGATATATTTCTCGTTTGTCTTCTTACTCAAGTTTGCTTTGCTAGCTTACGCATAACACCTATTTATTTCGATTCTAACATTCAAAGAGATCGATCTCAAATTCATATTAAGATTATTTGAAGAAAAAATGTTCGATCGACATTTCCAATTATGAATCCGCCTCCGCAAACAACTACAATATGTATTGTCACTCGTGGGGGGTGGTGGGGGGGGGGTCCTTTTTCATGTGGCTTCCATGCCATGGACATGTGGGATAAGGATTTAGGGAAACAAGAAAGTAATTGAAGCCAAACAATGCATGGTGTGTGTATGGTATTATTGCAAGTTGTGGGGAAAGCCAGGTCGATATTATAAGAATATGCTATATTGTGGACATGGATGGACCCAAGTATTTATTATATATGTCATCATTTGGTTCGTGAAATTAGAAAATACAATCTTGAGTTTATATACAAGATTAATATAGTTTATATTTGGTTAAGTTTTTAATTTTCAAATTAGTTCTATCATAATTGCATGTGATGTTATTTCCCCATTGAAGGTGAAATAAAAATTCGAGATTCATTAATTAAGCGTATTTCAATTTATTTAATTACTTTAGATCAAACACGTGTTTTTATTAACCCCATATATCTCATTTTCAGTCTAAGAAATCAAATACTATCAATAAAGTATAATCGACTCAATATTACAATTTTATTATTATTAATTTCGAAACAACTAATTGTTTGGAAAACACATAATAGGCTATCTAACACGAGTAAAGATCATATACTGAAGAGTTTGAGAAATTCATTATTGTAATTTAATTTTTTTTTTAAAAAAAAAAATATATATATATATATATATGCTCAATATGATCACTTATTTTAATGCACATTGTCAATTTCTATTACAAAATAAGAGGAAGTAAAAACACATTAGAAGTAAATGTATTGAATAATAATATATTTCCAATTAAAAATAAACATATGGTTGTGTCCTCGTGTGCATGGCTTTATTCTCCAACATCCCTTCAAGGAACCAATTCCGTTAATTTTGCACGTATTTTCACGCACTCATTATGTGAATAAATTAATCACTTATATATATTTTCTCCGATATTTATATATATTAACATCAATTGAAATAGGTTCGAGGGTTCACTACTTATTGAAATAAATGTGTATAACTAACAAGGTGACATATTTTAAATATTGATTAACAAGGATAAGTTATGTTATATTCAAATGTTCAATCGAAACAAGCTAAAAGACCAATATGGTTGTGGTGCAGTGGTGAAATTGTTTTATTCTTAACTAGATGTCTCAGGTTCAAACCTTGGATATGGAGAAAATCTTGTTGGAAGCGTTACTCCCTAATGGGTCATGCAATACACGATTCGAATTAAGTTAGGGCTCCAATGCGAGCTCCAAATACATAGTGGGAATTTTATAAAAAAAAAACTAGAAGTGTTTTTCAATAATTTTTTGACAAAATTAAATTTAATAAATGTAGTAGTAAGTGACATGCATGTGTGAAAGTGAGAGGAAATGAGTGTCATGTTACATTGTAGGGTGAACCACAAACATGCTATGGGACCATTCAAGACTTTGATAGAGATATGCCCCTACCTTATCCATCTTTTTATATTACTTGATTCTTGTTAATGCGATATTTTTTAAATTAAAAATATATTTTACTAATTGACTTTATTAATAATATTTTAAAACTCTAATTTAATGACTATTATTTTATTTAGTTATTTATATTAGTATCAAAAGTTTTTTCTTAAAAAAATCTCTTAATTTTATAAATTAAATAAGTAGATTGAAACAATTACTTTCAACATCGGGCCTAGTAATATAAAGTAGAGGGACCAATAAGGATTCTAGTAGAGTGATAAGTACTCATTTATCCTTTACCAGAGATCTTGGGTTCGAGTTCCCCTTAATACAGATCAGTTACTTTTATTAGGAGCGCTTTTTATACTAAACATCGCGTGGGAAATAAAATAGAGTGAGTGCTTTTAAAAACCAAAGCATAATGGACAACACATTCTAAAAGCTAAATTTTATATATGACTTTCTTTTTATTACACCTCTCCAATTTTCTTTTTTATTTCACCTTAAATGTACTTTGTTTTTCATGACAACGATGTTCGAAAAAAATAAATTACTTTCATGTGTTTGTCTTGGTAATTTGAAGGCAGTCGTTATCCCTTCGAGAAGTGTGAAAAAATATTGTACTCTCTCTATTTATATTAATTGAATTTTTGAGGCATTTTAAAAAAAAAAAAAATTAACTTAATTATTCAATTTTCAAGATTACTTTTAGAGTGTTCTTCCAATTTTATCCTTCATTTGGATTTTCAATGTGATGATTTCAATAAATTTGACAATAATTAATAAGGGTAAAAATAAAAAACTATGTTCAATTTATGTCTTAATCTACTTTTCTTGAAGGGTGTGAAACATCTCAAAAATTCAATTAATATGGAATGGAGGGAGTAGTTTGTTGTGAGGTTAGTATAGTTGAGACAAAGAAAAATATTATGAGTCTCCAACTTATTCACTATACAAAAAGAGTATTTTTATATTGAAGAATGTGTTCTAATAATGAACTTTGAACTCTTCAACTAATTGAGTTATACGATATTATTAAATTGCTATTTCTTGAAAGGGACAACTCTAAAATTATTATGCTGGATCGATACAAATACACTACAATGAACTTAAATTTCTTTAATAAGAGCAAAATATTCGCATCTTATCCTAAATATTTATTAGGAAAAAATACAGAAATCCCACATTTTAGTTTACTTATTACATTATCCCCTATAAGTTTTACAAATCTCCAAAATCCCTCATTTTCGCGCATTAGATTAGTGTATCAGCGCTTATATTATTGTATCTCGTGCATCAGATTAATGTATCAGCGCTTATATTATTGTATCTCGCGCATCAGATTAATGTATCAGAGCTATATAAGTGTTGATACATGCGCGAGATACAATAATATAAGTGTTGATACATTAATTTGATGCGCGAGATACAATAATATAAGCGTTGATACATTAATTTGATGTGTGAGATACAATAATATAAGTGTTGATACACTAATCTGATGCGCGAAAATGAGGGATTTCTGTAATTATAAACTTTTAAGGGATAAATTGTAATTTTTCCTTAAAAGTATGTGACTTCTGTAATTTGTCCATATTTATTTGCATTGATGTTATGTTTCATAGTGGTCCAATTGCTTTGTAGACGTGCGAAATTGTGGCTAGAAAATAAAGGTTATACACAGTAATAGTTGACTTGGGCCTATAGGATAAAGAGAGGGGAGATACAAATGGGATCATTTGCATTCTTGTCCCTATTTTGTGCTGAGTTTTAAGTTTTGTCCTTGAAAAATAAGATAGAAAATTAGGCTTCAATTTGTTGAAGAAATTCAAAAATCGAATTTTACAAAATTGTTATTATTTGAATCGGGTATTGTTGCAATTTGCAAACTAAATATAAATGTGTATTTCCTTTCAAATATCATACTCTCATGAATTGGGCTTGAGTAAGAGATCATAGAGCTGGCCCATTTAAATAAACTTTTAAATGGGCCCAATTTTTTGGACTTACATTTGTATTAGACGAACAAACAAAAATGGTGACCAAACTCGAAGGAGGAAGAGGAAGAGGAGGAATAAGCGGAGGAAGAGGAAGACGAGGAGGAAGAAGAAGAAGACGAACCTTATAGTGCATGTTAAATAGTTTTTAAAAAATAGGTACACGTCAAATGATAGTGTCAATACCAACAAATGAAAATCACGCACTTAAATTGAACTTGAATAAAATCATCCTTTAATCTTTCATAAAACTCTGTATTCTCTCGAGTCTATAATTGTAAAAGAAAAAAAAGTATGTATATGATATATAAGTAGAAGTTGTGTCAAATTGTCAATCTTATTTAAAATCAAATAGAGTCAAGAACCAATAACTATATACTCACAAGATCTTCAAGAAGCTCTAAAAAGAAACTCGTATAACCTAAAAAGACTAGACTAGTCACCGCATCTATGATCTGAACGAGTATAAAAATTTTGTCTCTATTTATTTCCAATACTTAAACATTATAATTTGCTTGTTAATCTAATCTGCGAAAAAAACAATTACCTCTCACTGATAGACGACTGAGCAAAATTTCAATTCACCCCCTTACCTCTTGACTTTTAGTTTTTACCTAAATTCAACCAATTTTCTCAACTTTAACTATATATGTGTATAAACTTTCAATAAAAATTATTAAAGTTCAGTCATATATGTGTTCGAACATCTGTCATATAAACCTTCTAACATTATCAAAATTGATTTTATATTTTGTATATCAAAAATTGTCCCATAATAGAAACACATGAAGAAAAAGAAATTCAAAAATAAGTACAAGTGAAATATCAACATCAAAATCGGGTATCCATCCACTTCGCATTTCTATACTGATTATTATTATAAAACATAAATCAAAGAAAAACAACTCCAAATTAATCACTAATATAGTATTACAATATTAGCAAATTTATTTGGTTAAATGGCAATTTTGTCAATTCACCAATATCATATACTCACTCTATGAATAAAAAAAACTTATTTTTTAACACTGAAGAAAAGGAAAGAAAGAACTAACACTAATCTCTTTTCGTTTAATTTATAATAAATATAAATGTTATGTCAAAATTAGAGTATTATTGGGTAGGTTTTTGGTCTCTCTCAGCCATAGTCATTTGTTTTAATACTCATATAGTCATATTGACTCTTAATTAGTAGTATTAGCCTATTCTAATTAAGGGGCTAAAGAGTCTCTATCATAAACGATCATTTAACCAATTGATGCCATAAATTAATTGATATTAACTTTAATTGTTACTTAATATTTAGAGTGCTTAATAAGGCCTAATAGGAAAAAAATGGCAAAATCCTTTATGAGATTGAGACTTTTGAACGCCTCCAATTTAAGTTATATTGGACATAAATCACTCTCTTCTAAGGACCACAAAAGTGTCATTAATTTCATACTTTGTTGCTACAATGACATTATCATCCAATTAATAGAGAAGAACAGTCAACATCATTAGAAATAAATATATTTTTTTTCAATCGCAAATCAATAAAAAATTTGCGCCATAAAATATGATTTTCCTATTTATTTCTTGTCGAATTAGCTCACTGAGAAAATACATAATGAAAAAACAATTTTTCACTAAAATATTTGGAAACTTCTTAATTATTATTTTTGTGTGAGAACACTACTATTTTCCCCTCGCTAGCTAATTCAATCAAAATATGAACGGAATAAGATTGCTTAGACTGAGATGAAATGAATCAGAATAGCTAAATAATGGATCATAGTTTAATCCGTCCAATTTTTAATAAATTATAATTTCTTTGTTTGTTTTCTTATAATTTATTTAATTATATAACCTTTTTTTTTATCATGAATATATATTACATCAAATAATTTTCTTTTACCTTTTTAACAAGATTTTTTAATCAATTTGTACTATATAATTAGCTCAAAATATTCTAAACTCTTAAAACAAACTAAATTAAATGAGTCATATAATGTATAAACAAATTATTAACTTAGCTAGATTTTAAGCAAATTATATTTTTATGAACTAATTTTATTACGTTAGTTCGCTCCACCTAATAAAGACAAAAGACAATGAAGAGGTCCAATATGGTTAGAGGCTAATTTGAACCTTATCACTAGACTAGAAGTGTTCAATTGTGTGTCTAACAACTCAAAACATATTTATATCTAATATTATACAAATCATCCAAATGAGAGGATGCAATTATCATATTTGTTTTTAAAGAAAATTTTGGATCAAAGAAAGAGAAATATAGAAACATCCAAATTATAACAAGATGTAAAACCAAGACACTTGAAGACACTGTCACCATCCATATCTTTTTCCTCTACTTCCATCACCCATTTTTGTCCCCTTTTTTTCTGCAAAATCAAGAAAAGAATACTCATTGCTTAAAGCTAGCGTTTAATTATAGATTTTAAGTTAAACTTTTTTTAAAAAAAATTCAAAACATTTAATTAGTTAGATTTAAAAATTTTAATGCTATGATCAAACAAAAGCTAATAAAAAAAACGAAAATATATTGATCACTACATACTAATAGTGGGTCAAAAAAAAAAACTTACTAATGCTGCATACTAGCTAATTTATTATAGTAAAATAATAAATTCAACGAAAATATATATCATGTACTAGATTATCAATAAATAGTTTCTATCTATTTAATATATTTTTAATATAAATATAAATTTATGCAATAATTAATTCATTCTCAAAATTCGCATCCAATATTCTAAATTTTATAAATTTTCAATACGAATACATAATTTCAGCAAAAATTACTAAATTCCACCAACTCTATCTAAATTTTACCATAACATTTGACATAACAAAAGACTACTAATTTCTTTTTGATCTATCTAATTTTCATGGACAATATTAATTATGGGTAATGCTAAATAGCCAGAAAATTTGGCCAGAATTTAAAAAATTTATTAAAAAAATTATTTTAAAATAAATTGATTTTTTTTCATTTTTTATTAAAAGGTATTAAAGTTAAAATGGTAAAAATATTGAAAAAGATAAAATAACATAAGTAAAATACCATTTTGGCCAAATTCTGGCCAAAAAGATTTTTCCATTAATTATTTGATATACATGTACGGATAGAAGATAGTTGATACAAAATGAAATAATTAAGATACAAATAAAATAATCCGAACATCATAAATATGAAAAAGTTTACAACAAAAAACTAATAAAATAATCCGAACATCATAATTATGAAAAAGTTTACAACAAAAAACTAACTTAATGAAAAAGCAAAGTGAAAATTAAGAAAAGCATTGGAACAATAATAGTGATCATCATCATGTTTCTTGATTCTTGAATTGAATTTGATGAAGAGAATTGATCAGGACGATTTCTATAACGATAAGGCCACCAAGGTAATATTGGATCAGGAGGTGGTGGCACTAAACCATTTACATAGCCATTATTTGGTGGAGGGTAATTTGGGAAATTATTATAACCACTGCCACCACCGCCACCACTTGGTGGTGGATAATTGTTATAATTAGACCCTTGTGGTGGATATGGTGGGGTTATAGCCACCGGAGGGTTGTTTACGGGGCCGGTCGGTGGAGGGTAACATGGATATGGACACACTTGACCGAAGGTTGATACCATGAAGTTGAGAAATAGTGACAAGAATAGAAGTAAGAGTGGGAGATGTTTAGTGAACATTTTTTTTTTGTTGTAGGAAGAAGAAAGAATGGGGAGGAGAAAAAAAGTTAG
>JAJOOJ010006921.1:0-16987 GCA_029582625.1 Solanum boliviense | reverse complement strand
ATATATTATATAAGTAGAATATATAGTAGAAAAAATAATTTATAAGTAGAATATTATATCATGTATTATATAGGGAGTTTATGATGGAACATTCAAGTGTCCCATCATAAACTCACTCTTATATATAAGTAGAATATATATATTATATTATATTATATATTATATTATATAAACTCCCTTAGAAAATAAATATATATTATATAAGTAGAATATGTAGTAGAAAAAATAATTTATAAGTAGAATATTATATCATGTATTATATAGGGAATTTATGATGGGACATTCAAATGTCCCATCATAAACTCACTCTTATATATAAGCAGAATAAGTATTGGGATTAACGAAATTCTTGTGGTCTTTAATGTTGTTAGGATTAACATTGAATGCGATCTCTACATATAAACTGTTACAAATTTTAATTATTGATATAAAGGCTTTGCACAATTAATGAAGTAATACATTATTCCAATATTGAACATTGTACTACTCTCCATCCATCTGGTTCATTTTACTTGTTATATTTATTTTTCACCTCTTACGAAAGATTAATTAAAAGGGTTATTTGACTAAATTGTTCCTATATACTCTTTGATCTTAATTTAATACTGTCTTTTTCATCGTTTTAATTTCTCTATTAATTATTATAAAATATTAAACTTCACTTATCAAAGTTGTTTGTAGTCGAGAGGTTTCCTAATGAGTAGGACTTGTGTCCTGTTATATCTTTTCTAATGTGAAAAATATAGCGTACGTATTGAAGAAAAATGTGAATATTACTTGGAATGTGGATATATAGCTTGTGAAGATATTTGAAACATATTATTTTATCAAGATCATATTGTGTTTGTATGTGTTTCTAGAGTGTTTAATTATGTTTTCATAATTTAGCTAAATTTTCAATTTTTTTGATATATTGTGAATGATATTATCGATTTGTTGATAAAAGACTTTGATATCCCACTTTAACCAATCTAATTTATATTTCCCTTTCTATGTGATCCCGATTTGATATTTCATTTGTTGTCGTATGTCATAATATGGAAACAAATAGAACTCAAGGTAGAAATAAAAAATGGAAGAATGAAAAAATGAAAAAGTCATGAAGAACCACGAAATTTGGATTAGATTCAAATTTTAATGAAGGCAAAAGTATTAGGTAATTCTTTTTATCTATCTAAATCTAGACGGTCTGAGTTACTTGATATCTATATTGTTGATATCGTGAGAAATACCTCGTAAAGTATTCAAAGTGTAACAAAATCATCCGGAATATGAATATTTAAAAAGGATAAATAAAAAAGTTTGGAAAGGAAGAGGCAAATACTAGGTCATGACCATTATGTTGGTACTACTTGCAAGGATTCTACACCTCTAATGTTTTCCACTTTGCATCTACCATTCTAAGGACTTCGTCTATACATATACAAGAGTTGGTAACGGAGAACGTTTAGAAGATATGATAAATAACGAAAAATATTGACATAGCTTTCACTTGAGAACATAGTAGATGACAATTGTTGATGAGTAGCCATGATCATCCCAGGCTTCAAGCAACCTAAAACAAACCTACACCAACAAAAGGTGTAATAAGAGAAGTATCAATACACCACATATACTACGTAAGCATCAAATGTCGACTTAAATTAGTTTCATGTAAAACATCACAAAATAAATAGAAACAACAATACATTATACAACATTTATAATAACACAAGCAATATCTCTCCATATCCCTTCTTACCCTAGTCATTCACAAAAGGCTAAAATTTCCATTATTAATCCCTTATCATACTCTCTAGCCTAGTCTTCAATATCAATCTCACACACATATAACTTATCTAGAAGTCATTACGATAATATTCCTTCACCATGAATAACCCTTGCTTTTGAACTGAAATATCACTTTAATAGAATATCATAAATTAATATAACTAAATTAATAAATTAGGACCAAAATAATCAAGATTTTAATTCTTGTGATTCATTAAATTTTTCTTCCACATTAGTTCCTTGCTATTAAGATTTTTTCATAACAAGAAATTTCATCTTAGGAAAATATCCAATTTATATAGAAATATTAAAACATCTACGATTGCATGTAGGTGTATATGTTCCAAATTGATGTTACTATTAGCTAGTAATGGATCAACAAAGCAATTTTGATGATCTAGCTGAAAAAATTCTCAACAACACAAGAAGTGGAATTTATTTAGACCAGTTATTTATTTATTTAGAAGGTAAATTATTTTATTAATTTCTTGCTTTTTCAGAAACAACTCGTGCCCATTAATTATGTTGGTATATATAGGCATGTAGTTTATTTTAAACTGAAATTTTTGACTTATTTATAGTTTCTAATCCACAGTGTGACAACTTAAATGTTATGTTACATCTTTGTATCTCTTCAATGATTTACTTTGATGATCCTACATAAGCTGTTGGTTTAATTTGGAGGACCAAAAGAAGAACAACATAAACTTCATATGATTATCAAATACTTTTTAATTTGATAATCATATGAAGTGCTAAGTTTATGTGATTTATCAATTTACATCTATCATATACTATTTTTTATAGTACTTAAAGAATTCCACTAGATAGCATCAGTCTATCAATATGATAAGGATAATTATATTTACTTCTGAATGAATTAGTTATATATTGTTTTTGTGTCCCTTCTAATTATGTTGTGTTTATTTCTCGATAATCATTTTGTTTTACATATAATTACTTTTTTATTTATCCTTAACCTCATTCAAGAATTGTAAAGAAATTGCATTAGGTAGTGAAAACTAACAAGGATTACTCCCAAACTTTTCTTTTGTATTATTTTTCTATTTCATTGATTATTTGGCAAAGAAAAAATGTTATAACATGCCATGGACATTCACACGCCTATAACAAAATAAGGAGAAACTTGAGTATCTTATTTCATTTGATTCTTTTAAATACCTAAATCGACTGGGACCTCATCGTATCTCAAGTCTCTGCCACAACCATGCACAAAGTCAAGAATTCTGAGTCATTCAACATCTCTTTAACTCAATCAAGATTTCTGCAAAAGAAATAAAATCAATTCTAAGTATTCTTCGTTGAACATACAATTAAAACAAAAAACAAAAAGAAAAATACACGATCCTCAAGTATATTATATGGTATATATTAATTCTTAACGCAGTTTGTAAGAAAAATACACGCTCCTCAAGTATAGTAACAAGTAACTAAGTAGCATGATTCGCAGTTTGTAAGATCAATATGAGATGAAACTAGGGTATATGTGTTCCCCACAAGTTCTTAATGCAGTAAATTTTTATAATAGTAACTCTTTCCTAATGTTTGACATGCAAAGTTGGTAATTTAGGTATCTCCTAAGTGATTGGTAGTTCAGGTAGGGAATTTCACCACGCAACTCGATCGGTCTACAGGTATGCTTGACTAATCCTTACCCTTGACCTCAGATTAGCCCTCACATATTTGGGTTTGGTTATTAGATAGCGGATTATCAACGTTAAATCATCCGTTGTTTAATCTCTTTTCCCATTCATTACTTCATTGGTCGGGCAAGAAAGAAGAAGACGAGTTCTAACATTGTGCACTATTAAAAGTCATTCAAAACGAAGAGATCAACAATACATGCATAAACAATATTCAAGAATTACTTAATTATTAGGTCAAATTTGTTAATCGCCCATGGTTCTCACAACCCTAGTTGTGGATTTAGCTACTCATGATTGGGTGATCAAAATTTATAATATAGTTAATAGAATAAATCATAAACTTACAAGTAGGGTAGATGAAATCCCACATCTTGAATTGATGAACAAAAGCAATTTTATAATCCAACACTTCAAGAATTAAATGCTAAAAAAATGTTTGCAAGATAATTTTCAAAGCTAAAACAGAAGGTCTCAAATCGTCTAACAACCCAAAAACGAAATAATACAACTAATATTTATAGACATCAAATCCTAAACATAGTAGGAAAAAGAAATCTAAGGAAATTCGTCTTGGACAGAGGTTTCTACGCTTAGTACTTACGAATCGTAGGAGTTTTTACGACTTGTAGGTACCTTCCGCCAGTCAGCAGTAAGTCTCTCATCTGAAGAGCAATTTCTACGGGCATGATCTACAACTCGTAGATCTTTGTACGATCCATCCTGGCTATCCGTCATTCAAGTACTAAAGCACAACTTCTCTGAATATTTCTACCACTCATATGTATGGCTCGTAGAAGTAACTACGACTCGTCATTAGCTTCCGTCATTTTACACTTAGCTCTAGAAATCAGCATTTCAAACCACGACTCCAACCTACGGCTCGTAGGTAGAGTCGTCAATTACCAAATATTATTGTTGCTGCTACAACATTTCAGTACCAATCGCTCTGAAACCTATTTTCTACAAAATCCAAGCAAAACACCATCACATCTACTAACAAATTCTTAAGATGCATACAAAAATCCAAGTTTAAAGCATAAAAAGTACCGTAAATTTATTGTACATCAATAGTTTTGGACTACTTTGTCCTCACGCCCTGCATCTAAATTTAGTCAGCAAAAGTTATGTTCATGGTTTTACCCATAGTTTCTTGGAAATTCTGAATTCAGTTTCCTTAGTAGTTGAGGTTTTGATTTCAATGATGAATGCTAAAATTCTAAATTATTGTTCATGCTTAATACCACATCAACTCTATTGATTTATAAAAGTCATGTTTTCCAAGGTAATTACAAGATTTTTTTTTATATGTCAATTTTAGACTTGAAGATAAGTCCATAAATATATATATTTTTAAATGCAAGTTTTGAGAAGAGTCTTTAAAGGAAGAATCAAATGATTTCGTATCCACTATTTGACAGTTGAGAAATAGAAAGAGTATAATTGATGTTTTTGAAAAGTACCTCAGTAAAACAAAGTGTAAAGTAAAGTAATAGTCTCTTTCTTTGCAAAGGATGATTGAGCATAATGAATATTGAATATTTTGGGAGTAGTATCAAGCACATCATTGGGTAAGAGCCTATTTTAACTCAAGTCTCATAAAACTGTGTTGCCAATGTAGAATAGGATCGTACCGAATTGTTGTATGACTCCCCACTACCTTTGAGAAGGCCCATTAAATGGATCCATAATTACAGTGGCATCCTATATGCCGGCAAGGTATAGGATGTCCCTTGCAACGTGGGTGAAACGTTGTATCATTGCTAGGCTTATAGTAATGGTTGTCGGTTAGAGTAGGGTTACGTATCAGTCGGTTTGGTTCGATTTTGAAGTATATTAGCTTGACTTATCGGTTATCGATTTATAGAGATGCTAAACAATTATAGAACTATTAAGATATTGACTTATCGGTTATTGGTTTATTGGTTATTGATCGTTATCAATTTGATTATCGGTTTAACCGTTAAGATTTGACACAAAAATAAATTAATGAATATCACTTAGAAACAAGGTGACAAATCGAATGAATCATCTACATGATTTTACAAGTTGCATCTTGCTCAAAAGCAAACACTTTTATATTGTAGAATAACCAAGATTTTGAGATAGCCAGAATAAAAGTAGAAAACTAAACTCTAAGTCAAGGAATTTATATACAAAATGGTAAAAATATAATTATTTAATTTACTATCGAATTATCGGTTAACCCATTAAGAAAAAATCTCATACCGTTAAGAATCGAAAACCCTATAACAAAAAAATCCAAAACCGTTATCTGAACCGCTAAACCAATAACCCATTACTAATAAACCAATAACTTTTTTGCGATTTGGGTTATCAGTTTTAGTTCGATTTTGAACAGCCCTAGGTTAGAGAAACTCCCCATAGAGTAAAGTTTTCTATTCTTATATTGTTTTATTACATATCTTATTGTAAAGTACAAATGATTTTCACTACTTGTTCATATTGTAACACCCCCGAAAATTTTTGAGTTAAGACTCGAACTGTTCTTCATAGTGAGTGAGATCTTTTCAAGGAATTTAAAATTTCGTGAGTATTAAGGTCACTAGATGTTGCACCTTGAGTTCCAAGAAGAACCTATGAGAAAAACATTCAAGTCATTCCTAGTTTTCTTAAGTTTTGGGTCAACTTCAAACAACCATAACTCCTTTTACAGGATGATTTAGGTGAGTTACAAAATAGAAAATTAAAGCCCTTCGAGTCCTCTTTCCAACGCCACTGAGTTTGTTCAATTCCAAGTTCTGAGTAAGAAGTTATGACTGATTTACTAACGTCACGCAAACCTGGCAGCAGCTCCGTGACGCGGAGCCAACACGACCTCACTGCCTGGTGGAAAATAATTCTGACTCCCAGCTCGTTTTATTTATTTCTTTAGGGGTATTTTAGTCCTAATAACCCTTAGGAGGTCATCTAAATTGTCCTAAACGAATAGAAAATCAGTTTTCACAAATCAAACCCTCTCATTCACTCCAAAGATTCTACGCTCAAGAAAATCAAGAAAAGCTAAAGGCTAGGGTTCTTCTTCAAAGGTTTTCCTTCAAGTTGCTTCAAGAGGATAATTCTTTCAGGTATGTAAGCTTCCATAGTGTTGGGTTTGTTCACCCACATGCCAATCATGTTAATTTCAACGTTAAATTCGTTCTTGAAAGTTGAAGCTTTGATGTTCTTGTTATGTATTCATGAAATTTCTTTCATTCTTGAATTGGGCTGAGATTGAGGAGTTTTTGAGGTTATTGTGTCGATTTATAAAGTTGTTAGAGTTAGATTCTTGTGTTCATGTGTTGGGTATCTAAATCTAAAGAGAGATTGAGGAAAAGAATAGAAGTTAGGCGAATTGGGGCTACAAAACGAAGAAGAAATTTCGTCGGTCAAAATCTAGAACCCCCTCCGCGTCGCGCACCACTCCCCAGTTTTGAAAATTTCTGCTTCGCGTCGCAGAGTTAACACGAGGTGTTCTGCCTCAAAAGACGTTTTCGAAACTAAAATTTAATTATGCCTCCGCGTCGCAGACCCACCTTCGTATTTTGATTTTTGGTCTTTTCTCATGTGTAGCTATCTACAATCATTCCTAAAGAACATGAGATCTTTCCAATCACAAATCTTAATCCTTGAATTCATAATTCACTTCAAGGATCAGTTAAGAGCCAAGTCAAGATCAGTTAATAGTCAAGTCAAGAGAAGTCAAGAGTTAAGTCAAGATAAGTTCTTAAAGTTTTTCAAAAGTCTTTCACAAATATTTTTAACATCGTTTTAAGACTGAAAGTTTCAAGTTAAGCAAAGAATAAAGAGTTGAGTTCATTTCTCAAAAGCTATTAGGGAACTAAGTATTCCCAAAGAAGTTTTTAAATGTTTTCACATTTAAATAAGACATTTAAATAAGAACAGAAACTGAGATTTTCAAAGAGCCTTCGGGCTAGTTTTCAGAAAAGAGAAATAATTTTCTAAATGAAGCAAGAAGGGAGACTGAGATTTCCAAGATAGCCTTGAGCTAAGTTTTTGAGCAATTATCTCAAATCAGCAGAAAGAAGTATGTTTTTAAAACATAAGAGCTTGTATATTTTTGGGAGTAGTATTGAGCACCGATATGGGGATGCGAGTTCATATTAACTCAAGTCTCCATAAACCATGTAGCCACCATGGGTAGAAAAGGGTCATATTTTTAGATGAATCCTTTTCACAATAGACTAGTGGATCCACTTAGTGAGTTAGCTTCCTATATCATGGCAAGGTATAGGATGGGCCTCGGCAACGTGAGGTAAAATGTTGTATTATCACTATAATTCTTAAGTGATGGTTGTCGGTTAGAGAAACTCCCACAGCAGTAGTTGCGTGGTTCCTCAAGGGGTTCTGCTTAGTGTGAATGGGGGTATGGGACTTCATTCATGCATTGCACAAGTAGACTTTGAGAGGGAGCATGGTTTGTCTTTTTATGATATTATGATTATGAACTGACAACATATTTTAAACAGTTTTCCTTTTTCTTTATATTGCAAGTGTTTTAAACTGCTTTATAATGAAATGAGTTCAATTAAGTAACCAGAGTTGAGTATTTTAAGTTGAATATCTAATCTTTGAGTCGAGTATCATATCTTTGAAGTCGAGTATCTAATCATTGAGTATTCTTGAGTATTTTCTTGAGTTGAGTAAGTTTGAAAAAGATGTAAGTATGTTTCCTTTTTATCAAGTTCAAGCTTATCTTATGTTTTAGAATTTCCCTTACATGCTCGTACATTTCACGTACTAAGCCATTTGGCCTGCATCTTCTCATGATGCAGACACAGGTATTCATGATCATCAACAGGAGCTTCGTTGATACATCCGGGAGTTCGAGTTAGCTATGGTGAGCCTCCTTGCTTACGGAGGATTTCATTTACCTTTCAGTTATATCAGTTGTTAGGATGTCGTGAGTCTTGTCCCGACTTCCTTCTTTATCAGTTAGAGGCTTCATAGATAGTCAGTCTAGTTGAGAAGTCTGTATCATTATTTTATTAAATGTTTTAAAGACTTAAGTTGCCTTTTTAAGGCGAGTTGAATATATTATTTTATTCAAAGTTATCTATTTAGTATTGTTCAGATTATCTTAATGTTGAGTATTTGAAGTTATTTAGTTTTTAAGCTTTTGCATGCTTAAGTTAGTCTTCCGCTTGTAGTCAGCGAGGATGAGGGTTCGCTTGGGGACCAACAATAGTTCTTGAGTGTCGGCCACGTCCAGGGTGTAGACTCGGGTCGTGACACATATATTGTTTACTTGATATGTTTTTCGCCATTAGTTCAGTTATTGTTTTATTCAGCCATATTACGTACTCGTACATTTCATTGTACTAATGTCATTCGACCTGCATCATTTTATGATGCAGATACAGGTGTTCGACATGATCAATAGGCATTTCATTGAGATTATTTTGTACTCATGGATAGCTTTTGGTGAGGCCTCCTTGGGGGACTCCATTTTCATATTCAGTTTTACTAGTATTTGAGGTATTGTGAGTCTTGTCCCGACACCTATCTTGAACAATAGAGGTTTCATAGGCAGATAGAGATAGATATTTTCCATTGTTTTCTCTGGATGTTCATTTGACTTATGAATTATGTTAGGTATTTCAAGAAAATGTCTTAAAACTTTTCTTTGAGGGGTTGTTTGGTAGAGTGTATTAAAAAAAAATTATGCATGCATTAGCTTTGTGTATTGAATGCTTATCTATTTAAGCTTTCGTGTATCTTATAGAGTCATGTGAGTCATAGTTAGCCAGACCAAGAGTTTGCTTGAGGCCAGCAATGATCTCCGAGTGTCGGCCACGTCCAGAGTGTAGGCTCGGAGTGTAACATTAGGGGTCGTTTGATAGAGTGTTTTAGCAAAAATAATACATGTATTAGGTTTGTGTATTAATAATACATTGCTTGATTTTTTTTTTAATGCCATGTATAACTAATGCACACACTCTATTATGTATTACTAATACCATGAATTTCTAGTTATTAGTAATACAAAGAGATTTAATGCATGCATTAGCATGGTTAAAAACCCAATTTACTCCTAAAAACTTTTTCTACATTTTTTCATCATAATTGTGAAGGATATTTTTATAAATAAATATTGTTATGCAATGCATGTTATTTTTAATACACAAAACTACACAATGCATAAAAAAATCTATATATAATTAAATGCAAGCATAACTAATATAAACATTACTAATACACTATGTTTCACATTATTTTTATACACTCTATCAAACAATACACTATCAAAACTATATTACCTCCAACCCTTTGAGCAAAAATGATCAAAATGGCCCTTAATTTATGGGAGTTGCTTTATCTCAGTCCTTAATGTATTTAACATGATCCTTGAGGTATTATAATTTAGTCCTTTGCCATAAAAGTAACAAATTTATCAAAAACTTCGGTTAAATTTAACCCTGGATCCACTAAAAATAAATCCAAAAGCTTTTTCCTTACCTTCCTTTTATATGTTTTCCATCAAAAGCTCTGGTTCAAAGAGCTTGTGCTTCATGTTTTTTTTTTACCGCTTCAGCCATCATAAAAAAACTTTTTTCTTCTCTATGAATAGAAAATGTCAAAAAGAAAGTACTTCCTCTTCTCAGTTCATCCTTTAAGTCCTAATTTTCAAAGCTTCTTCAATTCAAAGGTGATGAATGAACTCTAATAAAAACAATGCTTGGAGCCTTTTAGTATTGTTAAGAAAAATCAATAAAATTTGAAGTTAAATACAAAAGTTGTAATTAAAGCCCTAATTTAAAGGTTACGAAATTGATCTAAGGTCAATATTTGTGATTTCAAAATTCTTAAAAAAATTGAGTGAAGCTGAAAGTATATTGAAAGTATTTGAAAATGGACTGAAGATATACCAAAATTGTGGAATCTAAAAACCAAATGTTACCTTAATGTGGGGTTGATTCTATGCCACCATTTTTTTTTTTTGATAAATATTGCGGGGTAAGGTCAGCGGATTAGATTCGACAGGACAATCGGTTATATGACGGCTCTCATCGACCGGACTGGCATGCAGAAAGCAAGAGCTAGCTTCTTCGCTCCATACGTTGGTCCAAGATCCATCAAAGGATCATAATCCAAGGACCCTTTACTTCGTAACCTTCAACCAAGGTCTTGTGGAATGAGTAATACGACACTAATCTTTGGAATGACAAAGAAAGCATAAGTGTTTTTTTTACCGTAATATGCAATGAAATTTGAAAGAGATGAAAATGGAGAATATAAGGACAAGCTTTGGAGCTGAGGAGGGGAATGAGAAAGTTTGAATTTATTTTTTAGTCACACCGATGATTAAATTTAACATAAATTTTTTATGAAATTGTTACTTTTAGGATAAATGATCAAATTAAACGCATTTTTTAATATATTAAGGACTATATAAATCATATAAAATATATTATAAGGACCATTTTGATCATTTTCTCACTCTTCGAATAAAATTTGCGAAGTTCCCAAATTCTTTTTTACTCGTTTCTTTTGGATCCCTAATGTTTCCTTCATAACTGTTTAAACCCTCGATAAACCTTATACCTCCTCCAACTCAAAGCCTCACTTCTCCAATTTGAGAGTTCCCTCTCATTTCCACAGCTTCTCTAATGGCGCTGTTCGCCACCAGGCGCACTTTAGCTTCCACCATTTACCGTGCACTCTCTTCATCATCATCATCTCGATTTCGATTTGCTCTTCCTCTTTTCTTCAATCCCCAGTATTACCCATCAGAGCAATTTGTTCCGACCCGTCCCAAGTCATCCGGGTCGGGTTACTCGCCCCTCAATGATCCTTCTCCCAACTGGAGTAACAGGCCCCCGAAGGAGACGATACTTTTGGATGGATGTGACTATGAACATTGGCTAATTGTTATGGAGTTTCCTGACCCTAAACCCTCTGAGGAAGATATGATCAATGCATATGTTAAAACCATTGCTGCCGTTGTCGGAAGGTACTCTGAAAAAATACCCCTTTTTTGGTTTCTTATTGACATATTAGGCCTAGCTTGTTTGTTTTTTCTACGAATACATAGGAAGGTAATTTGTGGTAAAACTCATTTCTCTAGTTCCTCGTTGGCATACTATACCTGAGTCATCGATTAGGAGTTCATAGAAAGTTTCTCCGTGAAAAGAGCATTTTGATTCCTTGTTGACATACAATACAATACATGGGTCACCTATTACCGAGGATGATAATTATTCAACTATTGAATTCCTTGTTGTGACGCTGGAGGGCGAGTTGAAAAGGATGGGTAAAGACTAGTAGGGCTTTCAGGTTGGTAGACTTTCAGAGGAAGAGTGCATGTAACACTTTAAGCGAATCTCATATCGAATAGGGGCTAGAATATCTTAGGATGTATATAAAAAAGAAAAGTTTACTTGATAAGCACACTTTTGGGCTCGATGTGACGTAACCAAATGTCAAAGGCTCAAAGCCGTGAAGCATATTGAGCCAAAGTGGACGGTATGTGTCATGGGCTTTAGGATATGTCTAATTTGGTATCAAAGCTTGACTCTCTTAATAGAGTGTAAGAGTGGGACGAACCTCTGTAAGGATACTAAAAGTTCCCATGAGGAGGTGGATATGATGCCAATTGGGGAGTGTGAGTTGTTAGAGAGTACTTTGAGTGAATCTCCTTTGGAGTGATCATTGTTGAAGTATTCTCTTGGGATATTCTTGGATAACTGGAGATTTTACTCTTTCTAATGCACTTTTGATATATTTAATTTGCTCCTCTGTTCATGGATGTAGTCCGTCAGTCAAACTGACTGAACTATGTAATTCGTTGTTTCCTTAATGTCCTTGTTATTGTTAGTAAACATTTATTTTGGTAAATTCCGCATTGTCCTGACTATTGATCCTTACATGAATCACCTTTTTTTAAGCTTCAGTTGGATTCAGAAACAAAGTCAATTAAAATGTGGTACAAGACTGTTACCTTTGTCAAAAAAAAATGTGGTACAAGAGAAAAATAAAAATCTTTTTTTTTTGCAAATTTGAAATATCCTACCGTGTTGTTTCTGTAATGACATGATGCAGTTTACTAGGGATTGGAGAACTCAATAACGTTGTGCTTTGCAGATTTTCATGTAGTATGCTGCTTTCAAAGAAAAAACTGTTTGAATCACATTTTGTTCAAGTTTAATTTGATTTAGTGACAAAAATTGGAATAAATAGTTGTAAATGAGAAGGATAACAATTTGTTTTGCAAAAGTTGACATTCCAAATTACTACCATGTTGTTGCTAGTACAACATGATATGGTTCACTAGGGATTGGAGAATTGGGGTAATGTTGTGTTGTTCTTTTATGATATGAAATAACATTGTGTTTTATAGACTTGAATACAGTTTCTTTTCTGAGAGAAGATTTTTCAAATCACAGTTTATTCAAGTTTAATTGGATTTGGAGACAGAAATTGGTATCAAACCAAAGTAAAAACAGATGGAAAACAATTTGTTTTGTGAAGGTTAACATTCTATGTTGCTACCATGTTGTTTCTTTTTTAATAAGTACATGATGCAGTTCATTAGGAATTGGAAAATTGGGGTAATATTGTGGTGCATTTCTATGTATGGTTGTGTTACTTGTTCACTGTATCATTTCCTTGATTTGATCTCTTCTAGTCTTTTCTGTTGAATTCTTTACAGTTCATAGCTTTATTTATTTATTCTTTCAACAGATCTTCAAAGCTTTATTAACTAAGTAGTTCTATTAACTTCTGCAAACTTATCTACCAAGTTATGAGTTCTAACTATGTTGCAGAGTAATTATCTTGGTGCATATATGACCCATTATGTGCTTGAATACTGATGTATGTCAAATTTGTCTGTTTAGCTTTTCTACATCAAGGACCTTATTCTTAGAGTTGAATATACTGTATAAGATTTTAAAATGAACGGTTTTATTTCACTGCTTTGACTAGTAACCTTTTTGTGTATTATTAGGCATATGCTGTTTTGTTTATGTAATAGACTAGTGGTATATCATAGCTGTTTGTTGGTATGCAGTGAGGAAGAAGCCAAAAAGAAGATTTACTCTGTTTGTACAACCACATACACTGGGTTTGGTGTTTTGATTTCTGAAGAGCTTTCCTACAAAGTTAAAGGTATGTGGTTTTCTTTGCTGGTCATTTATGGTGTCTTGTTCTTTCATTTGTTTTCCTTAAGTTACTTGTTGATTGTTATCTGAAGTTCCATTCTCTCCATTCTCAAATTGTCTTGTCATTATAAAAGGTAAAGAAATGGTATTTTCTAATATCAGGTAAAGTAGGGGCAAATACTTAGTTATTTTGGGATAGCAACTGAAATTGGATAATCTTGAAGTTCTAAAGGGAACATACAACTTTTGTTCTATGATTATGAGCATTCACATTCTTCTTTTCCACACTGTCACTTGAATGGAAAAGAAATGCCTTGGTTGTAGAGTTAAGACGTAAGTTTGCGAATATTGGATATGCAAGATCTAGGTTTAAGGCTTAGACTTGTAACATAATCAGCTCCTGTATGAGATTATGGGTTATCTAAAACAATGTAAAAGCTCTGTAATAAATTCCATGCAATAATCAGCTTACCCTCGATACTTTTGCGATTAAAAATATCAACTTTTGATTGGCTTTCGACCAGAATGAAGCGGAATGAAAAAATAGGATTCATATGGTCGACCTCAATAACTTTGGGGTTGAGTCCCAGTTGACTGGATTGTTAAAGGCTCGCTTAAACCTAAAATTAGGCACATCACAGGGTGAATGACTTTAATCGAATAGGCAACTGTTCAGTGTGTGCAGCAATAAAATAAGTAATGCGCCTCATCATCTACGAGCTCTGTCCTTAGAAGACATCACTGAACAGTCCATTTAGTTGTAATTTTTTCAATTTTTTTGTCCATATAATTATTGTTTGTGCTTATAAAATATACAAGTAGTGCTACATGTATATTTTGTTGTATTCTTTTGTGCTTTTCTTCATTATCTTTTGTACACTTTGTGAAGCTCCATTAGACCTTTATTTTTCTTCTTTCGTTTTTCACATTAATATTAATAACACTGCTAGTTTATTGATTGAACTTTAGGATCGGCTTAACCTTTTGTATGAGAAAACTATTACGCTTCCTTAAAATTGGCATGCATGCATTTTTGAGGTTTGGTCTCCCCGTTAGTAGTTAGCAGATATATGGTTATTCTCAGAATTCTGTTATTTGATTTCATCATGATTGATTTCCTAATGTCATATGTAGGTCTACCTGGTGTTTTGTGGGTCTTGCCAGATTCATATCTAGATGTCCCTAACAAGGATTATGGAGGTTGGTTTGCTGAAAACTTGTGTTTCTAGTAGCATGTCTGTTTCACCTGTTTACTGTTTCCATTGATTGATGTTTAGGGGATCAGTTCATAGATGGAAAAGTCATCCATAGGCCACAATATAGATTTAATCAAAACCAAAGTACTAGACCCAGGCCCCGACCTCGTTATGACAGACGCCGGGAGACCATGCAGGTTGAAAGAAGAGAACCAATACAAAGAGGAGTATGGGTACCCAATCAGCAACATCCTGCACAACCAGTGTCAATCGAAGGCCAGAATTTCTCCCATGGAACTGGAGGTCCGGCAGGATCTCAGGGGAATAATAGTTGAAGCTCCTACGCCAATTGCCATACAGTAAAATCTGTACTAATGGGATTAGGTTGGGTCAGATACTATTTGCCTCGTAAATTGTTCGTTTCATGAGTTCTCAACCGAGTGAAAGGGCATATTTTTCAGATGATTGAAATGTGAATATCTTTTCGTACCTGAACACACAAAGAGCATTGTGCCATATACTAGGAGGTGAATCTTCTTGTTTAAGTTGTCTTTAGGAAATGGTTTGCATATTTAAGTGTTGTAGAACAGTAAATCAAAACAGTGTCAATTCAGAGATGTTAATTTGAATGATGTTTGCTGTTAAATTTGTTTCTTTCATTTGGTTGATCTCATTAGATGAGAAAGCATCTATAAGGGGTGGTCTTTTCTTTTTCACTGCTCTCATAATTTCAAGCAGCATAACTTTCAATGTGTATAAGTTTGAGACTGAGGCATGGAATTCTTCAATTAGCTGGAAGGACTTCAAGATTATATTTTCGTGATTAATTTTATTTTGTGGGGTTGATTTTGCTTTTGCGAGATGAAAGTATGGAATTACATTTTTTTTGTTTTTTTTGCTGTCGTTGTCTGTGAATGTTATATGAATTAAGTTGTACTGTGAATTACTGATAGAGTATGTTTAATCATACTAGTATACATGCCCGCGTGTTGCGCGGATAATTTAAAATGTAATAATTTTATAATTAAAAATAACTAATAAAATGTATTATTGTATTATACACTTAATAATAGAATTTAATTTATAATAATACCATAATATTAATCATTAACTTATTTATTTGAGCATATTAAATTAATATTATTAGTACACACTTTATTTTATTGTGTTAAAATATTATATCTTTTAGTTTTATAATTTATTATGGTGATTTTTTTCTAAGAATACTATTAATTTTATGATTATTTTATCTTGATCAAATATGAGATGCTTCAAATATTTTTACGTGTTTGTACTTTGTTCTTTTTATGTTGTTTGAATAAGAAAATTATGTTAATAATTTATTAATTCTAACATTTCATATAAAAAATTTGATAGCATGAAATTAAATGGCATGTTAATACATTTTCTATATATGTTTTAGATAAAATCAAAATATTTTTTAGTATTAAATTTGTGTAAAAATATAATAATATAAAATTGATTTAAAGGTAAAAATAATCTTAATTAATACAACCGTTATATTAGATTTACTCAAAGTTTGTATTGGATATTTTAAAATTTTAATTTGAATTGTATTAGAAAACATATGGATATGAATGAGAGGTTGTTGATTTGAATTTATCCACTTGAGTATATTATGAGTAATAATAGTTATCTTTGTATTCAATTTTTTAAAAAAAATAAATTGAAAATTATAAATTGTGCCATATATTTTAGAATCACAATTTTCAACTTAATTTAATGCTGTTATTATTTAATATTGTGAATTCTTCAATTTGCTAAGTGACTTATATTTGTTATATTGTTCAAGATAGAATTTAACGCTTGCTAGATATAGATAAATATTATTATCTTAAATCCAAAAGTTTTAAGTTAATGAAATTTTAAAGTGACCACTTATATTTAAGTAGAACTTAGCTGGAACTTATTTATATAATTGGCTACTTAAAATTTAAAATTCAAAATGAATTGGTTAATAGTTATCGAATCCTAATTTTAGCAACATGGAAAAGAAGTTTTAAAACTCCCTATTTAATTGGATAATTTTTTTTTTCTAAATAAAGATTAATTCGGTATTGAAATTGTAATTTTTGTAAGCGTAAGATTTTGCAATGTTTTTATAGTGTTTGCAATTTTTATTTTTAGTGTTTGCATTTTTACGTAACTTTTTTTTTTGTGTTTTCAATTTTTAACTTTTTATTTTTTGACAATTTTAAAAGTTAACAATGAG
>JAJOOJ010006920.1:0-20817 GCA_029582625.1 Solanum boliviense | reverse complement strand
AACAAGAAAAGAATTATCAACATAGATTTAGTGTGATACTATCTAATAGGCTAGTGTCGATTGGTGCGAAGTAATAACTAAGCCAAACATCGATTATGATGTTTAATATGAGGTAAAGGTAAGGGTTAGTAAATTATACACACGTAGCCGGACCAAGGTGCGGGGTGAAATTCTCTAGATGTCGGACCAAGGATTTAGAGATACCTAACTTATCACTTTGCATGTAATACACTAAAAAAGGATTGCTATTACTAGGATTACTGCGTTATGAGATTGTGGGGAACACGTATACCCTAGTTATTTCTCTTATCTTGATAACAACCAAAGTTGAGTTTGATTATTGATTACTTATTAAGTTCTTACTATTTGTTTCACACAAGCACAATCCCCCTTTTATTACCTGTTTCTGGAAACAATTTGACTAATTGAATATAATTGTTAGTTAAAGTAAAGTCTAAACCATTTTTCTCGTGGGATCGATCCCAACCTACAAGTTGGGTTCTTTACTTGATAACGATCGCTTATACTTCTGTAAGGAGGTGTAATTTGAGTGTATCAAATTTTGTCTAACGGCCAGAATGGCCCATTTTCAAGGTCTAATGAGCCCTAGAGTAGGTAAACCCCCAATTTCACCGATTATTGTGTGCTATAGTCAATGGATTTTTTGGTGATCCGTAATTCCTACCTCATTTTTGCCAAAATATTACCTGGACGTCTGTTAAGACCTTATCTATGAAGCCAGTTGGCCCTCACGGCCAAAATGGTCCATTTTCAAGGTCAAACAAGCCCTAGAGCAGGTAAACGACCCATCTTACCGATTTTCGTGAGCTATAGTCCACAGATTTTTTGGTGATCCAAAATTTCGACCTCATTTTTGCCAAAATTTCACCTGGACGTCCGTTAAGATCTTATCTATGGAGCCAGTTGGCCCTCACGAACAAAATGGCCCATTTTCTAGGTCAAACGAGCCTTAGAGCAGGTAAACCCACAATTTTACTAATTTTCGTGTGCTATAGTGCAAAGATTGTTTGGTGACCCAAAATTCTAACCTCATTTTTGCCAAAATTTTACCTGGACGTCCGTTAAGACCTTATCTATAGAAGTAATTGGCCATTACGGCGAAAATGGCCCCTTTTAAAGGTAAAACGAGCCTTAGAGCAACTAAACCCCCCATTTTACTGATTTTCGTGTGCTATAGTCCACAGATTATTTAGTGATCCAGAATTCTGACCTCATTTTTGCCAAAATTTTACCTGGACGTCCGTTAAGACCTTATCTATGGAGCTAGTTAGCCCTCACGGCCAAAATGACCCATTTTTAAGGTCAAACGAGCCCTAGATCAGTTAAACCGCTAATTTTTACCCATTTTCGTGTGTTATAGTCCACGGATTTTTTGGTGATCCAGAATTCCAACCTCATTTTTTCCAAAATCTTACCTGGATGTCTATTAAGACCTTATCTATGGGGCCAGTTGGCCCTCACGGCCAAAATTGCCCATTTTCACGGTCAAAAGATCCCTTGGGCAGATAAACCCCATTTTACCGATTTTCGTGTGCTATAGTTCACAGATTTTTTGGTGATCCAAAATTTTGACCTCATTTTTGCCAAAATTATACCTGGACGTCCGTTAAGACCTTACATATGGATCCAGTTGGCCCTCACGGCCAGAATGGCCCATTTTCAAGGTCAAACGAGCCCTAAAGAACATAAACCCCCCATTTTACCAATTTTCGTGTGCTATAGTGCACATATTTTTTGTTTATCTGGAATTACGACCTCATTTTTTCCAAAATTATACCTGGACGTCCGTTAAGACCTTATCTATTTAGCCAGTTGACCCTCCAGCCCAGAATGGCCCATTTGCAAGGTCAAACGAGCCCTAGAGCAGGTAAGCCCCCCATTTTACCAATTTTCGTTTGCTATATTCCACTGATTTTTTAGTGATCCAGAATTCCGATCTCATTTTTGTCAAAATTTTACCTGGACATTTGTTAAGACCTTATCTATGGAGCCAGTTGTCCCTCACGGCCAGAATGGCCCATTTCCAAGGTCAAACAAGCCCTAGAGCAGGTAAACCCCCCATTTTACCGAATTTCATTTGCTATAGTCCACGGAATTTTTGGTGATCCAGAATTCCGACCTCATTTTTGCAAAATTTTACCTGAACGTTTATTAAGACCTTATATATGGAGCCAGTTGGACCTCACGGCCAAAATTGCCCATTTTCAAGGTCAAACAAGCCCTAGATAAGGTAAACCCCTCATTTTACCGATTTTCGTGTGCTATAGTCCACGGATTTTTTGGTGATCCAGAATTTCGATTTCATTTTTGTCAAAATTTTACCTTGACATTCGTTAAGACGTTACCTATGGGGACAATTTGTTCTCACGGCCAAAACGATCCATTTTCAACGTCAAACGATCCCTCGAGCAGGTAAACCCCCATCTTACCGATTTTCGTGTGCTATAAGTCACCATCTTTTTTCGTTATAAAGAAGTACGACCTTATTTTTGTCAAAATTTTACCTGAACATCCATTAAGGATTTACCTATGGAGCCAGTTGGCCCTCACGGCCAGAATGGCCTATTTTCAAGGTCAAACTAGCCCTAGAGAAGGTAAACCCACAGTTTTACCGATTTTTGTGCGCTATAGTCCACAGATTTTTTGATGATCAAGAATTCCGACCTAAAATTTGCTAAAATTATACCTGGACGTCCGTTAAGACCTTATCTATGGAGCCAGTTGCCCCTCACAGTCAAGATGTCCCATTTTCAAGGTCAAATGACCCCTAGAGCAGGTAAACCCCCATTTGGCTGATTTTTGTGTGTTATAGTTCAACATCTTTTTTGGTGATCCAGAATTCCGACCTCATTTTTGCCAAAAATTTTCCTGGACGTCCGTAAAGACTTTACCTATGGAACCAGTTGACCCTCACAGCCAGAATGCCCCATTTCAAGGTCAAACGAGCCCTAGAGTAGGTAAACCCCCATTTTACCGATTTTTGTGTATAGTCCACAGATTTTTTGGTGTTCCAGAATTGCGACCTCAATTTTGCCAAAACTTAACCTTGTAGTTCGTAAAGACATTATCTGTGGAGCCAGTTGGCCCTCACCGCCTAAATGGCCCATTTTCAAGGCCAAACGAGCCCTAGAGCAGGTAAGCCCCCATTTTGCCAATTTTCGTGTGCTATAGGTCACCATCTTTTTTGGTGATCCAGAATTCCAACCTTATTTTTGCCAAAATTTAACCTGGACGTCCGTTAAGGCCTAACCTATGGAGCCAGTTGGCCCTCACGGCCTGAATGGCCTATTCTTTCAAAGTCAAACGACACCTAGAGAAGGTAAACCCCCCATTTTACCGATTTTTGTGTCCTATAGTCCACAGATTTTTTGGTGATCCAGAATTCCGACCCAATTTTTGCCAAAATTATATCTGGACGTCCGTTAAGACCTTATCTATAGAGCCAGTTGGCCCTCACGGCCAAAATGGACCATTTTTAAGGTCAAATGAGCCCTAGATGAGGTAAACCCCCATTTGGCCGATTTTCGTGTAGTTCACCATCTTTTTTGGTGACCCAGAATTCCGACCTTATTTTTGCCAAAATTTTACTTGGACGTCCGTTAATACCTTATCTATGGAGCCAGTGGGCCCTCACCGTCAAAATGGCCCATTTTCAAGGTCAAACGAACCCTAGAGCAAGTAAACCCCCTATGTTATCGTTTTTCGTGTGTTATAGTCCACAGATTTTTTTGTGATGCATAATTTCGACCTTATTTTTGCCAAAACTTTACCTGGACTTCCGTTAAGACCTTATCTATGGGGCCAGTTAGCCCTTACGTCCAAATTGGCCCATTTGAAAGGCCAAATGAGCCCTAGAGCAGCTAAACCCCCCATTATATCAATTTTTGTGTGCTATAGTCTATAGATTTTTTGGTGATCCTGAATTCCGACCTCATTTTCGCAAAAATTATTATTGGACGTCCGTTATGACCTTATCTATGGAGCCAGTTCACCCTCACGACCAAAATGGCCCATTTTCAATGTCAAACGAGTCCTAGGGCGGGTAAAACCCCTCATTTTTCAAGTTTTCGTGTGGTATAGTCCACAGATTTTTTGGTGAACTAAAATTCCGACATCATTTTTGCCAAAATTTAACCTGGACGTCCGTAAAGACCTTACATATGGAGCCAGTTGACCCTCACGGCCAGAATGCCCCATTTTCAAGGTCAAACAAGCCTTAGAGCAGGTAAACCCCCTATTTTACCAATTTTCGTGTGCTAAAGTCCCCAGATTTTTTGGTGATCCAAAATTCCGACCATAATTTGCCAAAATTTTATCTGGACGTCCATTAAGATGTTATCTATGGGGCCAGTTTGCCCTCACGTCCAAAATGACCCATTTTCAAGGTCAAACGAGCCCAAAAGTAGGTGAACCCCCATTTTACCGATTTTTGTGTGCTGTAGTGCTCGGATTTTTTGGTGATCCAGAATTCCGACCTCATTTTTGTCAAACATTTATCTGGACGTCCGTTAAGACCTTATCTATGTAGCCAGTTAGCCCTCATGGCCAAAATGACCCATTTTCAAGGTCAAATGACCCCTATAGCAGGGAAATCCCCCATTTTACCGGTTTTCGTGTAAGATAGTCCATATATTTTTTTGTGATCCAGAATTCCGACTTCATTTTTGCCAAAATTTTACCGAGACATCCGTAAAGACATTATCTATGGAGCCAGTTGGACCTCACGGCCAAAATAGCCCACTTTCAAGGTCAAACGAGACCTAGAAGAGGTAAACCCCCTATTTTACCAATTTTCGTGTGCTATAGTCCACACATTTTTTGGTCATCCAAAATTCTGATCGCATTTTTGCCAAAATTATACCTAGACGTCTGTTAAGACCTTACCTATGGAGCCAGTTGGCCCTCACGGCCAGAATGACCAATTTTCAAGGACAAATGAGCCCTAGAGTAGGTAAACCCCCCATTTCACCGATTATTGTGTGCTATAGTCAACTGATTTTTTGGTAATCCGTAATTTCGACCTCATTTTTGCCAAATTTATACCTGGACCTCTGTTAAGACCTTATCTATGGAGCCAGTTGGCCCTCAAGACAAAAATGGCCCATTTTTAAGATCAAACAAGCCCTAGAGCAAGTAAACCCCCAATTTTGTCGATTTTCGTATGCTTTAGGTCACCATCTTTTTTGGTGATCTAGAATTTCGACCTCATTTTTGTCAAAGTATAACTTGGACGTCCGTTAAGACCTTATCTATGGATCCACTTGGCCCTCACGGCCAGAATGGCCTATTTTCAAGGTCAAACGACACCTAGAGAAGGTAAACCCCCCATTTTACCGATTTTCGTTTGCTATAATACACAGATTCTTTGGTGATCCAGAATTCCGACCTAATTTTTGCTAAATTTATACGTGGACGTCCGTTAAGACCTTATCTATGAAGACAGTTGGACCTTACGGCCAAAATGGCCCATTTTTAGGGTCAAATGAGACCTAAAGCAGGTAAACCCCCATTTGGCCGATTTTCGTGTACTATAGTTGACCATCTTTTTTGATAATCCAAAATTTCGACCTCATTTTTGCCAAAATTTAACCTGGACGTCCGTTAAGACCTTACCTATGAAGCCAGTTGGACCTAACAGCCTGAATGGCCTATTTCTCAAGGTCAAACGACACTTAGAGAAGGTAAACCTCCCATTTTACCGATTTTCGTCTGCTATAGTCAACAAATTTTTTGCTGATCCGGAATTCTGACATAATTTTTGCTAAAACTATACCTGGACGTCTGTTAAAAACTTATCTATAGAGCCAGTTGTCCCTCATGGCCAAAATGGCCCATTTTCAAGGTCAAATAAGCCCTAGAGCAGGTAAATCCCCCATTTTATTGATTTTCGTATGCTACAGTCCTCGAATTTTTTGGTGATCCAGAATTCCGACCTCATTTTTGCCAAAATTTTACCTGGACGTCCGTTAAGACCTTATCTATGGAGACAATTGGCCCTCACGACCAGAATGACCCATTTTCAAGGTCAAACGAACCCTAGAGCAGGTAAACCCCCTTATTTTACCAATTTTTGTGTGCTAGAGTCCACAGATTTTTTGGTGATCCAAAATTCCGACCTCAATTTGCCAAAATTTTACCTGAATGTTCGTTAAGACGTTATCTATGGGATAGTTTACCCTTACGTCAAAAATAGCCCATTTTCAAGGTTAAACGAGCCCCAAAGTAGGTAAACCCCCATTTTACCAATTTTTGTGTGCTATATAGTCCACGGTTTTTTGGTGATCCAGAATTCCGACCTCATTTTTGCCAAAATTTTACTTGGATATCCGTTAAGACCTTAACTATGGAGCCAGTTGGCCTTCACGGCCAAAATAGCCCATTTTCAAGGTCAAACGAGCCCTAGAGTAGGTAAACCCCACATCTTACCGATATTCGTGTGGTATAGTTCACGGATTTTTTGGTGATCCAAAATTTTGAAGTCATTTTTGCCAACATTATACCTGGACGTCTGTTAATACTTTATCTATGGAGCCAGTTGGCCCTCACGGCCAAAATAGGTTATTTTCCAGGTCAAACGAGCTCTAGAGCAGGTAAACCCCATATTTTGTCGATTTTTGTGTGCTATAGGTCACCATCTTTTTTGGTGATAAAGAATTCCGACCTAATTTTTGCCAAAATTTTACCTGGGCGTCCGTTAAGACCTTACCTATGGATCCAGTTGGCCCGCACGGCCAGAATGGCCCATTTTCAAGGTCAAACGAGCACCACAGAAGGTAAACCCCCCATTTTACCAATTTTTGTGTGCTATAGTCCACAGATTTTTGGTTATCCAAAATTCCGACGTCATTTTTGTCAAAATTATATTTGTCATCCGTTAAGACCTTTTATATTAAGCCAGTTGACCCTCACAACCAAAATTGCTCATTTTCAAGGTCAAACAAGCCCTAGAGAAGGTAAACCCCTTATTTTACCGATTTTCGTGTGCTATAAATCCACGGATTTTTTGGTGATCCATAATTTTGACTTTATTTTTGCCAAAATTTTACCTGGACGTCCGTTAAGACCTTATCTAAGGAGCCAATTGGCCCTTACGTCCAAAATGACCCATTTTCAAGGTCAAACGAACCCTATAGCAGGTAAACCCCCCATTTACCGATTTTCGTGTGCTATAATTCACGGATTTTTGGTGATCCAGAATTTCGACCTCATTTTTGCCAAAATTTAACCTGGACGTCCGTTAAGACCTTATCTTTGGAGCCAATTGGCCCTCACGACCAAAATGGCCCATTTTCAAGGTCAAACGAGCCCTATGGCAGGTAAACCCCTCATTTTACCAATTTTCGTGTGCTATAGTCCACGGATTTTTTGATGATCCATAATTTCCACCTCATTTTTTCCAAAATTTTACCTGGACGTCTGTTAAGACCTTATCTATGGAACCAGTTGGCCCTCACGGCCAAAATGGCCCATTTTCAAATTCAAACGATCCCTCGGGCAGGTAAACCCCCATTTTACCAATTTTCATGTGCTATAGTCCAAAGATTTTTTGGTGATCCAAAATTTTTACCTAACTTTTGCTAAAATTATACCTGGACGTCCGTTAAGACCTTATCTAAAGAGCAAGTTGGCCCTCACGGCCAAAATGGACCATTTTTAAGGTCAAATGAACCCTAGGGTAGGTAAACCCTTATTTGGCCGATTTTCGTGTGATATAGTTCACTATTTTTTTTGGTGATCCAGAATTCTGACCTTATTTTTGCCAAAATTTTACCTGGACGTCTGTGAAGACTTTACCTATGGATCCAGCTGGCCCTCACGGCCAGAATAACCCATTTTAAAGGTCAAACGAGCACTAGAGTAGGTAAACCCCGATTTTACCAATTTTTGTATGTTATCGTCCACAGATTTTTTGGTGATCCAGAATTTCGACCTCATTTTTGAGAAAATTTTACCTGGACGTCTGTTAAGACCTTATCCATGGAGCCAGTTGTCCCTCATGGCCAAAATAGCCCATTTTGAAGGTCAAATGAGCCCTAGAGCAGGTAAACCCCCATTTGCCCAATTTTCGTGTGCTATAGTTCACCATTTTTTGGTGATCCAAAATTCCGACCTCATTTTTGCCAAAACTTTACCTGGACATCCGTTAAGACGTTATCTATGGAGCCAGTTGGCCCTCACGACCAAAATGACCCATTTTCAAGGTCAAATGATCCCTAGAGCAAGTAAAACCCCATTTGGCCGATTTTTGTGTGCTATAAGTTCACCATCTTTTTTGGTGATTCGAAATTCCGACCTCATTTTTGCCAAACTTTTACCTGGACGTCCGTTAAGACCTTATCTAAGGAGCCAGTTGGCCCTCACGGCCAAAATGGACCATTTTTAAGGTCAAATAATCCCTAGAGTAGGTAAACCCCCATTTGGCGGATTTTCGTGTGCTATAGTTCACCATCTTTTTTGGTTATCCAAAATTTCGACCTTATTTTTGCCAAAATTTTACCTGGATGTCCGTGAAGACCTTACATATGGAGCCAGTTGGCACTCATGGCCAGAATAACCCATTGTCAAGGTCAAACGAGCCTTAGAGTAGTTAAACCACCATTTTACCATTTTTTGTATGTTATAGTCCACAGATTTTTTGGTGATCCAGAATTTTGACCTCATTTTTGCCAAAATTATACCTGGATGTCCGTTAAGACCTTATCTATGGAGCTAGTAGGCCCTCACGGCCAAAATAGCCCATTTCAAAGGTCAAACAAGCCTTAGAGTAGGTAAACCCCCTATTTTACAGATTTTTGTGTGCTAGAGTCCACAAATTTTTTGGTGATCCAAAATTCCGATGTCATTTTTGCCAAAGTTATACCTGGACGTCCGTTAAGACCTTATCTATGGAGCCAGTTGACCCTCACGGCCAAAATGGCCCATTTTCAAGGTCAAACGATCCGTAGAGCAGGTAAACCCCATATTTTACCAATTTTCGTGTGCTATAGGTCACCATCTTTTTTGGTGATAAACAATTCCGACCTCATTTTTGCCAAAATTTTACCTGGACGTCTGTTAAGACCTTACCTATGGATCCAGTAGGCCCTCACGGCCAGAATGGCCCATTTTCAAGGTCAAACGATCCCCAAAGAAGGTTAACCCTCAATTTTACCAATTTTTGTGTGCTATAGTCCACAGATTTTTGGTTATCTAGAATTTCGACGTCGTAATTGCCAAAATTATACGTGGACGTAAGTTAAGACCTTTTATATTGAGCCAATTGACCCTCACAGCCAAAATTGCCCTTTTTCAATGTTAAACGAGCCCTTGAGCAGGTAAAACACCCATTTTGCTGATTTTCGTGTGCTATAGGTCACCATAGTTTCAAGTGATCCAGAATTCTGACCTCATTTTTGCCAAAATTTACCTGGATGTCCGTTAAGACCTTATCTGTGGAGCCAGTTGGCCCTCACGACCAAAATGCCCCATTTTCAAGGTCAAATGAGCCCTATAGTAGGTAAACCCCCCATTTTATTGATTTTCGTGTGCAATAATCTACAGATTTTTTGTTGAAACGAAATTCCAACTTCATTTTTGCCAAAATTTACCTAGACATCCGTTAAGACGTTATCTGTAGGGTCAGTTTGCCCTCACGTCCAAATCGACAATTTTCAAGGCAAAATGATCCCTAGAGGAGGTAAACCCCTCATTTTATCGATTTTAGTGTGCGATAGTCCAAAGATTTTTTGGTGATCCAGAATTTCGACCTCATTTTTGCAAAAATTTTACCTAGACATCCGTTAAGACATTATCTATGGAGCCAGTTGGCCCTCACGGCTAAAATGACCCATTTTCAAGGTCAAATGAGACCTAAAGGAGGTAAACCCCCCATTTTTCCGATTTTCGTGTGCTATAGTCAACACATTTTTTGATGATCCGAAACATCGACCTCATTTTTTCCAAAATTGTACCTGGACATCCGTTTGAACCTTACCTATAGAGCCAGTTGGCCCTCACGACCAGAATGACCCATTTTCAAGGTCAAACCAGACATAAAGCAGGTTTACCCCATATTTTACCAATTTTCGTGTGCTATAAGTCCACAGATTTTTTGGTGATCTAGAATTTCGACCTCATTTTTGCCAAAACATTACCTTCACGTCCGTTAAGACCTTATCTATGGAAACAGTTGCCCCTCACGGCCAAAATATCCCATTTTCAAGGTTAATGGCCCCTAGAGAAGGTAAACCCCCATTTGGCCAATTTTCGTGTGTTATAGTTCACCATCTTTTTTGGTGATCCAGAATTCCGACCTCATTTTTGCCAAAATAATACCCGAATGTCCGTAAAGACTTTACCTATGGAACCAGTTGACCCTCACAGCCAGAATGCCCCATTTCAAGGTCAAACGAGCCCTAGAGTAGGTAAACCCCCATTTTACCGATTTTTGTGTATAGTCCACAGATTTTTTGGTGTTCCAGAATTGCGACCTCAATTTTGCCAAAACTTAACCTGGTAGTCCGTAAAGACATTATCTATGGAGCCAATTGGCCCTCACCGCCTAAATGGCCCATTTTCAAGGCCAAATGAGCCATCGAGTAGGTAAACCCCCCATTTTAACGATTTTTGGGTGCTATAGTCCAGAGATTTTTTGGTTATCCAGAATTTCGACTTCATTTTTGGCAAAATTATACCTGGACGTCCGTTAAGACCTTATCTATAAAGCCAGTTGGTCCCCACGACCAAAATGGCCCATTTACAAGGTCAAACGAGCCCTAGAGCAGGTAAACCCCCTATTTTGCCAATTTTTGTATGCCATAGGTCACCATCTTTTTTGGTGATCCAGAATTCCGAGCTCAGTTTTTCCAAAATTTAACTTGGACGTCCGTTAAGACCTTACCTATGAAGCCAGTTGGACCTAACAGCCTGAATGGCCTATTTTTCAAGGTCAAACGACACTTAGAGAAGGTAAACCCCCCATTTTACCGATTTTCGTCTGCTATAGTCAACGGATTTTTTGTTGATCCGAAATTCTGACATAATTTTTGCTAAAACTATACCTGGACGTCTGTTAAAAACTTATCTATAGAGCAAGTTGGCCCTCATGGCCAAAATGACCCATTTTCAAGGTCAAATTAGCCCTAGAGCAGGTAAACCCCCATTTGGTCGATTTTCGTGTGCTATAGTTCACCATCTTTTTTGGTGATTTAGAATTCCGACCTCATTTTTGCCAAAATTTTACCTGGACGTCCGTTAAGACCTTACCTTTGGAGCCAGTTTGCCCTCACAGCCAAAATGACCCATTTTCAAAGTCAAACGAGCCCTAGAGTAGGTAAACCCCCCATTTTACAGATTTTTTTGTGTTATAGTCCATAGATTTTTTGGTGATCCCAAATTCCATCGTTATTTTCGTAGAAATTATACCTGGATGTCCGTTAAGACCTTATCTATGAAGCCAGTTGGCCCTCACAACCAAAATGACCCATTTTCAAGGTCAAATGAGCCCTAGAGTAGGTAAACCCAATATTTTGCCAATTCTCATGTGCTATAGGTCACCATCTTTTTTGGTGATAATGAATTCCGACCTCAATTTGCCAAAAATTTACCCGGACGTTTGTTATAACGTTATCTATGGGCCAATTTACCCTTACATCAAAAATAGCCCATTTTCAAGGTCAAACGATCCCTAGAGTAGGCAAACCCCCATTTTACCGATTTTTTGTGTGCTATAGTCCACGGTTTTTTGGTAATCCAGAATTTCGACCTCATTTTTGCCAAAATTTTACTTGGACGTCCGTTAAGACCTTAACTATGGTGCCAGTTGGCCCTCACGGCCAAAATGGCCCGTTTTCAAATTCAAACGAGCCCTAGGGCAGGTAAACCCCCCATTTTACCGATTTTCGTGTTCTAAAGTCCACAGATTTTTTGGTGATCCGAAATTTCGACCTCAATTCTCCAATATTTTACCTGGACATCCGTTAAGACGTTATCTATGGGGCTAGATTACCCTCACGTCCAAAATGGCCCATTTTCAAGGTCAAACGAACCCTAGAGTAGGTAAACCCCCATTTTACCAATTTTTGTGTGCTATAGTCCACGAATTTTTTGGTGATCCAGAATTTCGACCTCATTTTTGCCAAAATTTTACCCGGACGTCCATTAAGACCTTATCTACGGAGCCAGTTGGCCCTCATGGCCTAAATGGCCCATTTTCAAAGTCAAATGAACCCTAGAGGAGGTAAAACCACATTTGGCCGATTTTCATGTGCTATAGTTCACCATCTTTTTTGGTGATCCAAAATTCCGACCTCATTTTTGACAAATTTTTACCTGGACGTCCATTAAGACCTTATCTATGGAGCTTGTTGGTCCTCACAGCCAAAACGACCCATTTTCAAGGTCAAACGAGCCCTAAAGCAGGTAAACCCCCCATTTTACCAATTTTCGTGAGCTATAGTCCATGGATTTTTTGGTGATCTAGAATTCCGACCTTATTTTTGCCAAAAATTTACCTGGACATCCGTTAAGACCTTATCTATGGAGCCAGTTGGCCTTCATGGCCAAAATGGCCCATTTTCAAGGTCAAACGAGCCCTAGAGCAGGTAAACCCCCCATTTTACCAATTTTCATGTGCTATAGTCAATGGATTTTTTGGTGATCCAGAATTTCGACCTCATTTTTTCCAAAATTTTACCTAGACGTCTGTTAAGACTTTATCTATGGAGCCAGTTGGCCCTAACGGCCAAAATGGCCCATTTTCACTGTCAAATGATCCCTAGGGCAGATAAACCCCCATTTTATTGATTTTCGTGTGCTATAGTCCTCAAATTTTTTGGTGATCCGAAATTTTGACCTCATTTTTGCCAAAATTTTCCCTGGATGTCCGTTAAGACCTTACAAATGGATCTAGTTAGCCCTCACGGCCTGAATGGCCCATTTTCAAGGTCAAACGAGCCGTAGAGAAGCTAAACCCCTTATTTTACCAATTTTCGTATGCTATAGTCCACAGTTTTTTTGTTTATCCAAAATTACGACCTCATTTTTGCCAAAATTATACCTGGACGTCCGTAAAGTCCTTATCTATTTAGCCAGTTGACCCTCACAGCCAGAATGGCCCATTTTCAATGTCAAACGAGCCCTAGAGCAGGTAAACCCCCCATTTTACCAATTTTTGTTTGCTATAGTCCACGGAATTTTTAGTGATCCAGAATTCCGACCTCATTTTTGCCCAAAATTTACCTGGACGTTTGTTAAGACCTTATCTATGGACCTAGTTGTCCCTCACGGCCATAATGGCCCATTTTCAAGGTCAAACGAGCCCTAGAGGAGGTAAACTCCCCATTTTACCGATTTTCGTTTGTTATAGTCCACATATTTTTTGGTGATCTAGAATTCTGACCTCATTTTTGCCAAAATTTTACCTGAAAATTTGTTAAGACCTTATCTATGGAGCCAGTTGGACCTCCCGACCAAAATGACCCATTTTCAAGGTCAAACGAGCACTAGAGTAGGTAATCCCCCATTTTACCAATTTTTGTGTGTTATAGTCCACAGATTTTTTGGTGATCGAGAATTTCAACCTTAATTTTTGCCAAAATTTTATCTGTACGTCTGTTAAGACCTTATCTACGGAGATAGTTGGCCCTCACGGCCAGAATGGCCCATTTTTCAAGGTCAAATGAGCCCTAGAGCAAGTAAACAAACCCCTATTTGGCCGATTTTCGTGTGCTATAGTTCACTATCTTTTTTGGTGATCCAGAATTCTGACCTCATTTTTGCCAAAATTTAACCTAGACGTCCGTTAAGACCTTACCTATGGTGCCAGTTGTCCCTAACGGCCAGAATGACCCATTTTCAAGGTCAAATGAGACCTAGAGCAAATAAACCCCTCATTTTACCAATTTCCATAAGCTATAGTCCACGAATTTTTTGGTAATCCAGAATTCGACCTCATTTTTGCCAAAATTTTACCTGAACATCCGTTAAGACCTTATCTATGGACCCAGTTGGCCTTCACGGCCAAAATGGCCCATTTTCAAGGTCAAACGAGCCTTAGTGTAGGTAAACCCCCCTCCCCCATTTTACAGATTTTTGTGTATTATAGTCCACAGATTTTTTAGTGATTCGAAATTCCGACGTCATTTTTGCAAAAATTATACCTGGACGTCCGTTAAGACATTACCTAAGGATCCAGTTGTCCCTCACGGCCAGATTGGCCAATTTACATGGTCAAACGAACCCTAGAACAGGTAAACCCCCCATTTTACCAATTTTTGTGTACTATAATCCACAGATTTTTTGGTTATCCAGAATTCCGACGTCATTTTTGGCAAAATTGTACCTGGACGTCCGTTAAGACCTTATCTATTGAATAAGTTGACCCTCACGGCCAAAATTGACCATTTTCAAGGTCAAACGACCCCAAGAGCTGCTAAAACACCCATTTTGCCGTTTTTCGTATGCTATTGGTCACCATAAGTCCACGGAATTTTTAGTGATCCAGAATTCGACATCATTTTTGCCCAAAATTTACCTAGACGTTTTTTAAGACCTTATCTATGGAGTTAGTTGTCCCTCACGACCAGAATGGCCCATTTTCCAGGTCAAACGAGCCCTAGAGCAGGTAAACTCCCCATTTTACCGATTTTCCTTTGTTATAGTCCACAGATTTTTTGGTGATCCAGAATTCTGACCTCATTTTTGCCAAAATTTTACCTGAAAATTTGTTAAGACCTTATCCATGGAGCCAGTTGGACCTCCTGGCCAAAATAACCCATTTTCAAGGTCAAACGAGCACTAGAGTAGGTAAGCCCCCATTTTACCAATTTTTGTGTGTTATAGTCCACAGATTTTTTGGTGATCGAGAATTTCAACCTTAATTTTTGCCAAAATTTTATCTGTACGTCTGTTAAGACCTTATCTACGGAGATAGTTGGCCCTCACGGCCAGAATGGCCCATTTTTCAAGGTCAAATGAGCCCTAGAGCAAGTAAACCCCTATTTGGCCGATTTTCGTGTGCTATAGTTCACCATCTTTTTTGGTGATCCAGAATTCTGACCTCATTTTTGCCAAAATTTAACCTAGACGTCCGTTAAGACCTTACCTATGGTGCCAGTTGTCCCTAACGGCCAGAATGACCCATTTTCAAGGTCAAATGAGACCTAGAGCAAATAAACCCCTCATTTTACCAATTTCCATAAGCTATAGTCCACGAATTTTTTGGTAATCCAGAATTCGACCTCATTTTTGCCAAAATTTTACCTGAACATCCGTTAAGACCTTATCTATGGACCCAGTTGGCCTTCACGGCCAAAATGGCCCATTTTCAAGGTCAAACAAGCCTTAGTGTAGGTAAACCCCCCCCCCTCCCCATTTTACAGATTTTTGTGTATTATAGTCTACAGATTTTTTAGTGATCCAAAATTCCAACGTCATTTTTGCAAAAATTATACCTGGACGTCCGTTAAGACCTTACCTAAGGATCCAGTTGTCCCTCAAGGCCAGATTGGCCCTAGAGCAAGTAAAGCCCCCATTTTACCAATTTTTGTGTGCTATAGTCCACAGATTTTTTGGTTATCTAGAATTCCGACGTCATTTTTGCCAAAATTGTACCTGGACGTCCGTTAAGACCTTATCTATTGAATCAGTTGACCCTCACAGCAAAAATTGACCATTTTAAAGGTCGAACGACCCCAAAAGCAGCTAAAACACCCATTTTGCCGATTTTTGTGTGCTATTGGTCACCATAGTTTTCGGTGATCCATAATTGTGACCTCATTTTTGCCAAAATTTTACCTGGACGTCCGTATAGACCTTACCTATGGAGCCAGTTGACCCTCACAGCTAGAATGCCCTATTTCCAGGTCAAACGAGCCCTACAGTAGGTAAACCCCCATTTTACAGATTTTTGTGTGCTATAGTCTACAGATTTTTTGGTGATCCAGAATTTTGACCTCATTTTTCCTAAAATTTTACCTATAGGTTCGTAAAAACCTTATCTGTGGAGCCAATTGGCCCTAACGGCCTAGATGGCCCATTTTCAAGGCCAAATGAGCCCTAGAGTAGGTAAACCCCCCATTTTACCGATTTTTGTTTGCTATAGGCCACAGATTTTTTGGTGATCCGGAATTCCGACTTCATTTTGGCCAAAATTATACCTGGATGTCTGTTAAGACCTTATCTATAGAGCCAGTTGGCCCTAATGACCAAAATAGCCCATTTTCAAGGTCAAACGAGCCCAAGAGCATGTAAACCCCCAAATTATAACCTGGACATTCGTTAAGACCTTACCTATGGTGCCGGTTGGCCCTCACGACCTGAATGACCTATTTTCTCAAGGTCAAACGACACTTAGAGAAGGTATAACCCCCATTTTACCAATTTTCGTGTGCTATAGTCCACGAATTTTTTGTTAATCTAGAATTTCGACCTAATTTTTGCTAAAATTATACCTGGACATCCGTTAAGACCTTATCTATGGTGCCAGTTAGCCCTCACAGCCAAAATGGTCCATTTTCAAGGTCAAATGAGCCCTAGAGCACGTAAACCCCCTATTTGGCCGATTTGCGTGTCCTATAGTTCACCATCTTTATTGGTGATTCAGATTTTTGACATAATTTTTGCCAAAAATTTACCTGGACGTCGGTAAAGACCTTACCTATGGAGCCAGTTGACCCTCACGGCCTGAATGCCCAATTTACAAGGTCAAACGAGCCCTAGAGTAGGTAAACCCCCATTTTACCGATTTTTTTGTGCTATAGTCTATAGATTTTTTTGTGATCTAGAACTCCGACCTCATTTTTGCCAAAATTTTACCTGGACATTCGTTAAGACCTTATCTGTGGAGCCAGTTGGCCCTCACGGCCAAAATGGCCCATTTTCAAGGTCAAACGAGCCCTAGAGCAGGCAAAACCCCTATTTTATCGATTTTCATGTGCTATAGTCCACACATTTTTTGGTGATCCAGAATTCCGACCTCATTTTTGTCAAAATTTTACCTGGACGTCTGTTAAGACATTATCTATGGGGCCAGTTGGCCCTCACGGTCAAAATAACCCAATTTCAAGGTCAAATGAGACGTAGACGAGGTAAACCCTCAATTTTACCGATTTTCATGTACTATAGTCCAAACATTTTTTGGTGATCGAAAATTTCGACCTTATTTTAGCCAAAATTATACATGGACGTCTATTAAGTTCTTACCTATAGAACTAGTCGGCCCTCACGGCCAGAATGACCTATTTTGAGGGTTAAACCAGACATAAAGCTGGTAAACCCCCATTTTACCGATTTTCCTATGCTATAGTCCATGGATTTTTTGGTGATCCAGAATTTTGACCTAATTTTTGCTACAATTATTCCTGGACGTTCGTTAAGATGTTATCTATGTGGCCAGTTTGCCCTCACGTCTAAAATGGCCCATTTTGAAGGCCAAATGAGCCCTAGAGTAGGTAAACCCCCCATTTTACCGATTTTTTTGTGCTATAGTCCACAAATTTTTTGGTGATCCAGAATTTCGACTTCATTTTTGCCAAAATTATACCTGGACGTCCGTTAAGACCTTATCTATAGAGCCAGTTCACCCTCACAACCAAAATGACCCATTTTCAGTCTCAAATGAGCCCTAGATCAGGTAAACCCCATATTTTGCCGATTTTCGTGTGCTATAGGTCACCATCTTTTTTGGTGATCCAGAATTCCGACCACATTTTTGCCAAAATTTAACCTGGACGTCCGTTAAGATATTAACTATGGAACCAGTTAGCCCTCATGGCCAGAATGGCCTATTTTCAAGGTCAAACGACACCTAGAAAAGGTAAACCCTCTATTTTATCGATTTTCGTGTGCTATATCCATGGATTTTGTGGTGATACAGAATTCCGACATAATTTTTGCTAAAATTATACCAAGACGTCAGTTAAGACCTTATCTATGGATCCAGTTGACCCTCACGGCCAAAATGGCACATTTTCAAGGTCAAACAAGCCCTATAGCAGGTATACCCTCAATTTTACTAATTTTCGTGTGCTATAGTGCACAAATTGTTTGGTGACCCAAAATTCTGACCTCATTTTTGCCAAAATTTTACCTGGACGTCCATTAAGACCTTATCTATGGCACTAGTTGGCCCTCATAGACAAAATGGCCCATTCTCAAATTCAAACGAGCCCTAGAGCAGGTAAACCCCCCATTTTACCGATTTTCGTGTTCCAAAGTCCACAGATTTTTTGGTGATCCAAAATTCCGATCTCAATTCTCCAATATTTTACCTGGACATCCGTTAAGACGTTATCTATGGGGCTAGATTACCCTCACGTCCAAAATGGCCCATTTTCAAGGTCAAACGAACCCTAGAGTAGGTAAACCCCCATTTTACCAATTTTTGTGTGCTATAATCCACGAATTTTTTGGTTATCCAGAATTCCGACCTCATTTTTACCAAAATTTTACCCGGACGTCCATTAAGACCTTATCTACGGAGCCAGTTGGTCCTCATAGTCTAAATGACCCATTTTCAAAGTCAAATGAGCCCTAGAGCAGGTAAAACCACATTTGGCCGATTTTCGTGTGCTATAATTTACCATCTTTTTTGGTGATCCAGAATTCCGACCTCATTTTTGACAAAATTTTACCTGGACGTCTGTTAAGACCTTATCTATGGAGCTAGTTGGCCCTCACAGCCAGAATGGCCCATTTTCATGGTCAAACGAGCCCTAAAGTAGGTAAACTCCCCATTTTACCGATTTTCGTGAGCTATAGTCCATGTATTTTTTGGTGATCTAGAATTCTGACCTTATTTTTCCCAAAAATTTACCTGGACCTCCGTTAAGACCTTATCTATGGAGCCAGTTGGCCCTAACAGCCAAAATGGCCCATTTTCAAGGTCCAACGAGCCCTAGAGTAGGTAAACCCCCCATTTTACCAATTTTCGTGTGCTATAGTCAATGAATTTTTTGGTGATCCAGAATTTCGACCTCATTTTTTCCAAAATTTTACTTGGACGTCTGTTAAGACCTTATCTATTGAGCCAGTTGGCCCTAACAGCCAAACTGGCCCATTTTCACAGTCAAATGATCCCTAGGGCAGATAAACCCCTATTTTATCGATTTTCGTGTGCTATAGTCCTCAAATTTTTTGGTGATCCGAAATTCTGACCTAATTTTTGCCAAAATTTTACCTGGACGTCCGTGAAGACCTTACAAATGGATCTAGTTGGCCCTCACGGCCTGAATGGCCCATTTCCAAGGTCAAACGAGTCGTAGAGAAGCTAAACCCTTTATTTTACCAATTTTCGTATGCTATAGTCCACATTTTTTTTTATCCGAAATTACGACCTCATTTTTGCCAAAATTATACCTGGAAGTCCGTTAAGTCCTTACCAGTTGACCCTCACGGCCAGAATGGCCCATTTTCAAGGTCAAACGAGCCCTAGAGCAGGTAAACCCCCCATTTTACCAATTTTTATTTGCTATAGTCCACGGAATTTTTAGTGATCCAGAATTCCGACCTCATTTTTGCCCAAAATTTACCTAGACGTTTTTTAAGACCTTATCTATGGAGTTAGTTGTCCCTCACGACCAGAATGGCCCATTTTCCAGGTCAAACGAGCCCTAGAGCAGGTAAACTCCCCATTTTACCGATTTTCCTTTGTTATAGTCCACAGATTTTTTGGTGATCCAGAATTCTGACCTCATTTTTGCCAAAATTTTACCTGAAAATTTGTTAAGACCTTATCCATGGAGCCAGTTGGACCTCCTGGCCAAAATAACCCATTTTCAAGGTCAAACGAGCACTAGAGTAGGTAAACCCCCATTTTACTAATTTTTGTGTGTTATAGTCCACAGATTTTTTGGTGATCGAGCATTTCAACCTTATTTTTTGCCAAAATTTTATCTGGACGTCTGTTAAGACCTTATCTATGGAGACAGTTGGCCCTCACGGCCAGAATGGCCTATTTTCAAGGTCAAACGAGCCCTAGAGAAGGTAAACCCACAATTTTACCGATTTTTGGGTGCTATAGTCCACCGATTTTTTGATGATCCAGAATTACGACCTAATATTTGCTAAAATTATACCTCGACGTCCGTTAAGACCTTATCTATGGGGCCAGTTGGCCCTCACGGCCAAAATGGCCCATTTTTAAGGTCAAATGAGCGGAAGAGTAGGTAAACCCCCATTTGGCCGATTTTTGTGTGCTATAATTCACCATCTTTTTTGGTGACCCTGAATTCCGACCTCATTTTTGCCAAAATTTTACCTGGACGTCCGTTAAGACCTTATATATGGAGCTAGTGGGCCTTCACGGCCAAAATGACATATTTTCAAGGTCAAACGAGCCTAGAGAAGGTAAACCCCCCATTTTGCTGATTTTCGTGTGCTGTAGGTCACCATCTTTTTTGGTGATCCAGAATTCTGACCTCCTTTTTGCCAAAATTTGACCAGGACGTCCGTTAATACCTTACCTATGGAGCCAGTTGACCCTCACAGCCTGAATGGCCTATTTTTTCAAGGTCAAACGACACCTAGAGAAGGTTAACCCCCTTATTTTATCGATTTTCGTGTGCTATAGTCCACAAATTATTTGGTGATCCAGAACTCCGACCCAATTTTCGCTAAAATTATACCTGGACATCCGTTAAGACCTTATCTCTAGAGATAGTTGGGCCTCACTGTAACGACTCGGAAAATGATAGAGTGAAACTAGAGCCTCACATGTGAGTTTGGAGTCGAGAACTTAATGAAATGATTATATTTGAATTTGACCCAAAAGTTCTTAAAAATGTGCTTCGGAAGTTACTGGAAACTTGTTTAGCTGTA
>JAJOOJ010006919.1:0-16625 GCA_029582625.1 Solanum boliviense | reverse complement strand
CCCCCCCCCCCCCCCCCCCCCCCCCCCCCCCCCCCCCCCCCCCCCCCCCCCCCCCCCCCCCCCCCCCCCCCCCCCCCCCCCCCATCTTAATATTAATTGGGCAAAAGGAAAGTATCAACTTTTATATTTCGTCCACTTATACATTTTTGCCACCTAATCTTGATATCGTTATCGATATGGGACTTTGATCACCACTAAGGAAAGAGAGAAAAATAAATCTTATATTACTTATAATTATGAAGGAAAAGGATATTTCATTTCTAAAAAAATGTTTTTAGTGAAAAATAATTGTTTGATATATCAAATGCATCCTTAGTTTCAAATATTAGTCATTTTGTTAAGTTGTTCTATATAATATTACATTTTACAAAAGTAAGAAGTCGTTCAATTTTTTAAATCAAATTTATCCTTACTTATTTAAATTAATACATTAATTAAGATGAAATATTTTATGCAAGAGATTAAAAATACTTTAGACAAGTACTTTTAGGGATCGTTTGATAGAAGGTATAACCGTATAAGACATAAGATAATGCATGTTAAAATTAATTTTTATATTACTAATCTCTTGTTATGTGTAGTTTTTCAACTTAATTATATACAATAAATCATAATATCATTAGTAATATCGAAGTTATTAATGGATATTTTATTATGATTAAATTTACAATTAATCTTTAAAGTATAAAAAAAAGTTAAAGAATATAAAGGCATTTTAAAAAAAGTTATACTAATCTTTATATTAGAGTACTAATATATCAGTTTCACACTATTTCGACACACCCTATTAAATCACCCTTTAATAACTAAAGTTATGAAATTTCTTTATTGGAAAGTTCTTTAAAAAAACATAAAATTTCGTAGAAGCCAAAATACTTTTTCAACTTTTTGGACTGAATATTAATGGTGGGGTCCTATGATGGAATCTGAGCTAAGCTTGATGTGTCTAAATTTCAATTGGAAAGTCCTAAATGACCGGAAAATTTCGTCAGAATTTGATCAGAAAATTTAAAAAATTATAATATTTTTTTATTTTAAAATAAACTAATCTTTTTTCCATTTTTTAGTTAAAAGATATTAAAGTTAAAAGGATAAAAATATTTTAAAAAATAAAATAACATATATAAAATATCATTCTGACCAAATTTTCTGGCGAATTTCTTTTTTCCAATTCCAATTACAACATACATCCACAAATGAGTAACTTGCATCTCGATTTCCACCATTTGTGGAAACCCATGCATTACTAAATGGAAATTAAAGAAGGTTTGATTAAGATAAGATATTTATGAAATTGGTGAATGAGATGTTTCACGGGCTATTCCCTCCGCCCCATTTGAACTATCACTTTAGCTCAAAAAATTACTAGCGAAAACTATTGAATAACATAAAGTTATTTTAATCATAAATTTGACAATAATTAATAAGGATAAAAATGGAAAATTATGTTCAATTTATGTCTTGATCTACTTTTCTTAAAAGGTGCGAAATACCTCAAAAATTAAATTAATATGGAATGAAAAAAGTATGTTATAACATTTTAATATGATAATAAACATTTGATCCTAATATATATAAGCATTTCTTATAAACTTAGGTAGATCATCAAAAGATCAAGTAAACTAGTTGTAACACCCCTTTTAGTTTTTTTTTTCTTTCTTGGTGTTATTTTGTGATGGATTTTCTTCTTTGAGAAAATCAACTTTGTTAAAGGAGTTGGTTGGGCCATCAATATTCTCATCACCTGAAATATGATGAAGTGATCATGGGCAACACTGACAACACTCTCTGACACTAGTCAATATTTATGGCTCAAATATATATCACTGTGGTCTGTGGTTAGTGATTTCTTGTGGATTCTATTTTTCCATAGTAAAGATTACATAAATTTCATAGTGTTAAAAAGCTAATTATATTTTATTTCTATTGTTAAAAAAAAATTATTAAAATTCCTTTAAAATTATAGGATCTTAATTATATCAGGAAACTTGCAGATATTTAGCTCATGGATTGCGAATGATACATTACTTAATGAGAGGGATGTATCATGTATCCAAGATGAGAGAGATGTATTCAAAAGGGGATAGAGATGTATAGGGAAGAGAGGAGGTATGTATCCGAGAGGGGATAGGAATGTATTCAAGAAGAGATTTTTGTAAAAAAATTTAAATGGTAGGAAATTTTAGATATTATGATAAAATAAGATGTGTATTTATGTAATTTTTTCTTTTCCATTTTAGAGAGGCCCACCTATTTAAGAATTTAAGAATTAGATTTAGAAATTAAAAAAACAAACAAACTATATAGTAAAAATAAAAGTTACAATTCAAATTATAGTGTCATGAGTTTGTATCTAATTAAGCTAGTATTGACTATACATTTTGGATTAAATTTTAAAAATTGATCTTTAAATTTTATCATCTATTTTCTAATTTGGAAAAATTACATAAATACACATCATATTTTACCATAATCTCTAAAGTTTTCTATCATTTAAAAAATTTTCAAAAATGCCCACTTGGATACATCACTCTCCTCTCATTGATACATCCCGATCCCCTCTTAAGATACATCCCTCTCCTTTTTGATACAACCCTTCCCTCTCGTATACATCTCACCTCTATGTATCTGGATGTCCTATCCCTCTCTGATACATCTCTCCCCTCTTGGATACATCCATTCTCTATGGATCCTACTGGAGTGAAATGCGCAAACTGTTCGTAAGAGAGATGCTAAGCAACAGGAACCTTGAGGCCTGTTATAGCATTCGGAGACACGAGGTCAGAAAGACAATCAGAAATGTGAATACCAAGATTGGATACCTCGTTGACATTGGTGAATTGGCCTTTGTAACTTAAACGAATGTAGTCATTAGTATTATCTTTGGCAGCAAATTTGTCGAGGAGATGGAGAAGCATAGTACTAATGGAACTGAATTCAGGGAATCGGTGATGAAATATGGTCAAGTGATGGGAAAGCCAAACATATCAGACTTCTTCACTATGCTTGCCAAGTTTGACTTACAAGGAATACAGAAAAAGATGGAGGCTCTTTTGAAGTTGTTTGATAGTATATTGGACCCTGCCATAATTGTATGCATGAAGATGCTTTCGGACCAAAGAGAGGGTGAAAGCCAGAGGAATGAGAAGAAACATCTTATACAGATCCTGTTAGAGCTAATGGAGCAGAAAGACATTGGTATATCACTGGACTTGGTGAAAGTTAAGGCCATCTTGGTGGTAAGTTAAATAGTCCATTTATCTTTTCTATATTGCTTTGTCAGTCATATGAACTTTTTAAGACTATTTTAGCTAATTATGTGATTTGAGCAGCTAAGGTAAGAACTCAAATCCATTCTCGAATCACTTATTGGGCACGTATTCAAGCGGTGGAAGTAGCCACTAATGTTTGCATTAGGGTAGGTTGTCTATATCACACCTCTTGTGGTGCGGCCCTTCTCCAGCCCTTCTAGCGCGGGATGCTTTATGCATCGATTTTCCTTTTATTTTTATACTTGTAAAGATATACATACTCATACTAAACATGAATGTTCCCCCCCCCCCCCCATAAACAGGGGCGGACCCACAAGAAGTTACAAGTTCGGCAAAACTAGTAGCTTTGACCTGAACTATGTACTTATAGTAAGAAATTCATTTATTATGTATAAATAATTTATCCAGAACTCAATAAACAAAAAGAAGTCGTGTTTCAGAACTCATAGACTGAAAATTCCCGATCCACCTTTACCTACATGTAGAACCAAGCATTACAAAATTCCTGCTACAAGTAATTTCATTTCCCATGTTTTCATATATGTTTCTGCATTATAGGACATTGTGATCGGTGGGACTGACACTACAATCACGACGGTTGAGTGGGTAATGTCTGAGCTTCTGAATAATCCGGAGATAATGTCAAAGGTGCAGCAGGAATTGAAACATGTTGTAGGGATGAATAACATTGTTGAAGAATCCCATTTACCAAATCTGCATAATCTTGATGTTGTTTTTAAGGAGACATTACGTTTACACCCTGCATTACCACTGCTTCTCCCAAAACGCCCGAGCCAATGTGCAATAATAGGTGGATACAAAATAGATGAGGGAACTAAAGTATTCTTGAATGTTTATGCAATTCACATGGATCCTCAAGTGTGGGAAAGTCCACTAGAATTCCAACGTGAAAGGTTCTTGAGTCCCTTGATGAATTTAGACTATGCTGGAAATAATATGAAGTACCTTCCATTTGGTTCAGGGATGAGAATTTGAGCTGGACTTCCTTTAGCAGAGAAAATGCTTATGTTTATACTGGCTTCATTGCTTCATTCCTTTGATTGGAAACTCCCTGAGGGCGAAAAAGTTGATCTTTAGGAAGGATTTGGACTTACCGTCAAGAAAAGCGAGAGGCTATTCGCTGTCCCTACTCCCATGTTACTAAGTTTCGAGCTATATCAGTAAAACCAAGAAACTATAAGGGCCTTGACATGATTTTGTTATCAATGTGTGTTATAAACCAATATTACTGATTCAGCAAACTTTGCATAAACACGAAGTTACCAAAGTTTATCCGAACCAGTGAAGAAACAGATGATAATTAATTGATTCAAAAGAAAACTAAAATCTGTAAAACATACCAGAATCTGGAAAAACAGAACGGAAAAGATCAAACCCACTGAATGCACAGTGTCCCCTTAAGGAAATTATTCCCCTTTAGTATCCGAGGTTTGATTTGGAATATGTCCTCCCATGATAGAATGATCTCAATCAACAGTGTATTGATACACAAAACGTTGGTGTCAGCGAACCACTCAACAACAGTAAAGTACACGAAGAAATTTGTGCAGAAGAAGAAGAAGAAATTAGAAAATTTCGTAAGTAGAAAATCTGAACAATAACATGAATTTATAGGCACGAGGAACTGGTTTCGAAAGGTTGCAGCCTTTCAGAATCCTCACGACTATTTCAGAAAGTTTGCAACCTTTCAAATGGTCATGGTTGTTCTTAAAAGTTGCAACCTTCCAGAACAGTCATCTCCAACGGTGGGAAATTTAAATAAAATGGAAAAGTATTTTAAATAAAATAGGTCACGGGGATCCGAGTCGGGTCGAAACATTTCGGTTAATTAACTAATTAATTGAAACATTTTGGCCATTTGATTTCATTTAATTAATTAAATAATTAAATAAATAATTAAAATAAACTTAAATAATTAAAATAAACTTTGTCCAAAAATAATCTCTCGATCGATCATTCTCCAAAGCCAAAGCCGAGACGAGTGAGCGACGACGATGACGACACGAGGGGGGTCCCTCTTTCCAACCCTTTTAACAATTAATAGAAGTGTTTCTATATTTAAACTCTTCTATTTTTCTTTTCACCACCGATGAGGGACAAATGCCTTTTTACTAAAGCATAAGAGGACTTTCAAGTTCCCAATTTTTCAAGTTCCTCTATTTTCATCTTCCCCTCATTTCCCATTAACTATTGCTATATACCCAACATCCCCCACATGAATGGGGAATGGTTATAACATAAGGAATGCACGGACGAGCGTGTACTTTACAAGCAAGGATCAATGACATCTAGATAAGTAGGTTTCCCCTTGGACTTTCCGTAGTGAACATATGTCGGATATACTCGGTCAATCGGTAGATGCGATATTTTTGAACCGACGAGCTTTAGTGTATACCTAGACAACTATATGTCACACAATTAACCCTTTACCGTTTATGGTTCTTACGATTGTGTTCGTTTTAGCCATAAACACCTCATGGTTTCATGAGTGTATAGAGAATAGACTTTTGACAAAAAAATTTCTTTAAAGCGGCTTACACTTCACACTCACATAGGTGATTTCTAACCGTGTCATCTCGTAGATACACTATTTGGTCAAATCTGCCAAACTTAGCAAATCATTAAAAACTTTAAACTTTATTAACTTATTAACAAGCCTTAAAGTCTTAACATTGTTCCTGAACATTGTCTTTATCATGAGAATGGATTGAGTTGATTGACAATGTCGAACCGTCAGTCACAACTTTGTTTTTCTCCTTAAAGCTAGCTCTTGGGATCTCCAGTCTGCTAGATAGAGTTACCGACATGCTGACTTGCCTTAAGCTGTAAACTCATTCCCTTAGATGATCTTTCAACTGCCTCTCTCACCAGGCCTTTTGTTAGTGGATCTGACACATTATCGCTTGACTTCACATAGTCAATTGTGATAATTCCACTAGAGAGCAGTTGTCTTACGGTATTATGTCTCCGTCGTATATGACGAGACTTTCCGTTGTACATAACGCCCTGCCCTACCTATTGCTGCTTGAAGATCACATTTTATGCAAATAGGTCCCACATGTTTGGGCCAGAATAAAATATCCTCTAAGAAATTTCGGAGCCATTCAGCTTCTTCACCGGCTTTATCTAAGCAATGAATTCAGATTCCATTGTGAAGCGAGCGATACATGTCTGTTTGGACAATTTCCAAGAGACTGCTCCTCCACCAAATGTAAACACATAACCACTTGTGGATTTTACTTCATTTGACCCGGTGATCCAATTTGCATCACTATATCATTCAATCACGATAGGATATTTATTATAATGACAAACCATAGTGTTATGTATATTTCAGATACCCCAACATACGTTTCTTTTCCATCCAATGAGTTTGATTCGAATTACTGGTGAACCGACTCAGTTTGCTAATAGCACATATGGTCGCGCACAATTCATAATATATATCAAACTTTCCAACACTATGGCGTATTCTAATTGAGAGTCACTCTCACCTACATTCTTTTGAAATGTAAAGCTTAAATCAGTTGGAGTTTTGACAACATTGAAATTCAAGTACTTGAACTTATCCAAAACACTTTTAATATAATGAGATTGAGATAATGTTAGTCCCTGAGGAGTTTTGAGAATCCTGATCCCTAGGATCAAATCGACAACTCCTAAGTCTTTCATATCAAACTTATTGGACAGCATGCGCTTAGTAGCATTTATATCGTCAATATTTTTACTCATTATTAACATGTCATCAACATACAGACAAACAATGACCTCATGATTCAGAACATTTTTAATGTAAACACACTTATCACATTCGTTAATCTTGAATCCATTTGTCAACATTGTTTTGTCAAATTTTGTATGCTATTGTTTGGGTGCTTCCTTAGGACCATAAAGTGACTTCATAAGTATGCACACTTTCTCTTCTTTATCAGGAACTACAAACCCTTCAGGTTATTTCATGTAAATTTCTTCCTCCAACTCTCCATTTAAGAAGGCTGTATTTACATCTATTTGGTGGGTTTTCAAATCATGCACTGCTGCTAGTGCTATTAAGATCCTAATTGATGTTATCCTTGTTACTGCAGAGTATGTATCAAAGTAGTCCAGACCTTTCTTTTGTCTGTATCCTTTAACTACAAGTCTAGCCTTATATTTGTCAATAGTCCCATCAGCTTTCATTTTCCTTTTAAAGATCCACTTTGATCCTAAAGGTTTATTTCCTATAGAAAGATCAGTCAATTCCTAAGTATGATTACTTAAAATTATTTCGATCTCACTATTGACTGCTTCTTTCCAATAAGTTGACTCAGACTAAGACATAGCTGCTTTAAATGTTTGAGGCTCATTTTCAAGCAACAGTGCCACAAAATATGGTCCAAAAGAAGTGGGTTTCCGTTGGCGATTACTACGCCTAGGATCATCACTAGGTAGTGTATTTTCTGTTAATTCTTTTTGTGGTCATTTAGGTCTATCACTTGATGACTCACATTCAGTTTTATACGGATAAATGTGTTCAAAGAACTCAGCGTTATCTTAATCAATTATCGTATTAACATGAATCTAAAGATTATCATTTTTGTGAGCCAAAAAGCGGCAAGCCTTACAGTTCACAACATATCCAATAAATACACAATCCACACTTTGGCTAGACACCCCCACACTTTAAAATATTTTAAGTTGGGTTTCCTTCCTTTCCACAACTCATATGGAATTGATTATGTTTTGCTACGAGGTACCTTATTGAGTATCTTATTAGCCATAAGGATGGCTTCCCCCCAAAGGTTTCGCGGTGAACCAGAACTGATTATCAAGGCATTCATTATTTCCTCTAATGTTCTATTCTTTCGTTCCACCAAACCATTTGACTGTGGTGTATAAGGTGCAGTAGTTTAATGAATAATACCATATTCCAAACATATCTCTGCAAAAGGAGATTCATATTCTCCACCCCTATCACTCCGTATCACTTTTATCTTTAGATTCAATTGATTCTCCACTTCATTTTTGTATTGCTTAAATCCATCAATTGCTTCATCCATACTGTTAAGCAAATATACATAACAAAATCCAGTGCAATCGTCAATAAAAGTTATAAAATATTTTTTTCCACCACGGGATGGTGTCGACTTCATATCGCATATATCTATGTGAATTAAGTCTAAAGGTTTTGAATTTCTTTCAACATACTTATAAGGATGTTTAACAAACTTACTTCCCACACAAATTTCACATTTCGATTTATCGCATTTGAAATCAGGCAATACTTTTAAAGTAATCAATTTTCGCAAGGCTTTGTAATTTACATGTCCCAAACGGGCATGCCATAAATCATTTGACTCCAATAAGTAAACAGAATTCTTATTAATATTGTCAACAACTATTACATTCAGTTTGAAAAGGACCTAAGTGAGGTAGCCCTTTCCTAAGAATATCTCATTCTTACGTATTACAGCTTTGTCACTAACTAGGACACATTTAAACCCGTTTTTAACGAGCAGTGCAGCAGGAACTAAATTCTTCCTAATAGTAGGAATATGCAAAACGTTGTTCAAAGTCAACACCTTGTCGGATGTCATTTTTAACATTACTTTCCCAGTTCCTACAATCCTCGTTGTTGTTGTGTTCCCTATGAACAAATCTTCATCGAACTCAGTAAGAGAGTGTATGTTGCAAAGGCTTCTTTCGCAGAGCAAATATGTCTAGTAGCACCTGAGTCGAGAAACCACTCCTTGGGATTTCCAACTAAGTTGCACTCTGAGATCATTGTACAGAGGTCATCTGCATCTTTCATCTCTTTCACGATGTTTGCTTGACTTTTGCCTTTGCCTTTGCCTTTCTCTTTGTCCTTTCTTGGAGCACGATAGTCAGATAACTTGTGACCAGCCTTACCACAGTTGTAACAGTTGCCCTTGAATTTTTTCTTGGCCTGTTCGGATTTCTGTCTGTTGGACTTCTTTCTCTTCTTGCCTTTGGCAGGAGCTTCTTCAACAATATTAACTCCAATTATTATCGAACTCTTACGAGACTTCTTTTCAATGGTATTGTTATCTTCCTCAATCTTGAGCCGAATCACAAGATCGTCAAGCTTCATTTCCTTACATTTGTGCTTTAGATAATTCTTGAAGTCGTTTCACGAAGGGGGCAACTTCTCGATCATTGTAGCCACTTGAAAAGCTTTATTTACTACTATATCCTCATCAATCAGATCATGGAAAATAAGTTAAAGTTCCTGCACTTGTGATCCAATAGTTTTACTATCTGACATTTTATAGTCTAAAAACTTTGCGACCACAAACTTTTTCAAACATGCATCTTCTGTCTTATATTTCTTCTCAAGTGCATTCCACAATTCTTTCGAAGTTGTCATTGCACTATAGACATTGTATAAGTTATCCTCTAAAGCACTCAGAATATAGCCCTTACATGGGAAGTCTACATGTGTCCATGCTTCAATAATCATGAACTTTTCTCTGTCTAACATATCAGCAGCAGGCACTGGAGTTTCTTCATTGGTAAATTTCTGCAAACCAAGAGTGGTAAGCCAGAAAATACCCGTTGCTGCCATCCTTTGAAATTCACACCAGAGAATTTTTCGATTTCTCTGTTGGTAGTACAACAGTTCATGTTAGTGCATTAACAGCCATCGTAACATTGTTGTCTTCCATTTCTGATAAACAAAAATCGATACAGACTTAGTAAGCAATAACTTAAATTACAAACAAAATAGGAGTATAAAATCACAAAGGTTTTTGTCTCCAACAGAAACACAGATTAACAAATAAAATATAATTTCCTTAAGATTGTTCTCAGTCTGTGTTAAAAACCAATATTACTGATTCAACAAACTTTGCAAAAACACGAAGTTACCAAAGTTTATCCGAACCAGTGAAGAAACAGATAAACATAAATTAATTCAAAAGAAAACTAAAATCTGTAAAACATACCAAAATCTAGAAAAACAGAACGGAAAAGATCAAGCCCACTATTGCATAGTGTTCCCTTAAGGAAATTATTTCCCTCTAGTATCCAAGGTTTGATTTGTAATATGTCCTCCCATGATAGAATGATCTCAATCACCAGTGTATTGATACCCAAAATGCTGGTGTCAGCGAACCACTCAACAGTAGTAAAGTACACGAAGAAATTTATGCAGAAAAAGAAGAAAAAATCAAAAAATTTTCGTAAGTAAAAAATCTGAAGAATAACATGTATTTATAGGCAAGAGGAGCCAAGCCAAAGTCGAGCGACGACAACGGCGCGAGGGAGTCCCTCTTTCCAACCCTTTTAACAATTAATAAAAGTGTTTCTCTATTAAAACTCTTCTATTTTTCTTTCCAACACCGATGAGGGACAAATGCCTTTTTACTAAAGCATAAGAGGACTTTTCAAGTTCCCAACTTTTCAAGTTTCTCTCTTTTCATCTTCCCTCCATTTTCCATTAACTCTTGCTATATACCCAACAGATTTTTCCCACTGATTGTAGTATTTATAATATCAAAACTACGTATTATTGTACAGTAAGTAAAGAGATCAGCTAATGTACATTGTATTTTAAATATAATATTATGATGGTTGGTCACTTTCTTTCCCCAGTTCAAAGTTAAAAAAACAATTTTGGTCATTACTGCATTATTGCTAAGGTTTGAGGAGAAGAGATTGCATTTGCAAAAAATGTCAACTTGGTGCGTGTTAGATCTTGAGTGCAGTACTAATAGTCTGTTTAGTCAAGCTTCCAAAATTTATTTATTTTGGAAAGTATTTTTTGTTAGAAGTGCTCATTGAAAGAAGTGATTTTTTTTTCAAATATAGCAGTTTGTCAATATCATTGATTTGTGTTTGATCAAGATTTCAAAGTGCTTCAGGAGTAAAGCAATTTTTGTTACTACTCGGAAACACTTATTTTTATCCTTAAAGCTTGGTCAGACAACTCAACTCTCTGAATAAAGTATTTTTGGTTTCAACAAAGCTTGGTCAAACAAACGATCAATCCAATAGATACGAGAAACTTTAATATTTGCTTCTCCAAAAGAAAAGAAATAAAAAGATAAAAGGGTTGTTTTTGGAAATTTGTGAAACATCAAACTGCAATAACGGTTGTTTTACTGTTTTTGCTTTGAAGTTTGAAGCACCAATAAGGTTGGGGAGGTATTTTCATATTCATATTGTGATTCTGCAGACTTTCAAGAGTCACTTTTGTCTTATCCAACATATTTTTATTCTTCAAAATTTGTTTTTTATATATATATATATATTAGTTTTGGGGCAAAATCATATATACTCTCTCCCTCACCTGTCTTCATCTCCTCCGCACACCATCACCATTTCCTTTCTTCCTCCAACCTACACAAAACCAACAACCAAAGTCACTGCACCACTAGATCTGGCCGAGAAACCTCTTCGCCGCCATGACCTAGCACCTTCACCCACCTCGTTCTCTTCTGCACTGACCAGTGTCGCCTCTCTCTCTCACTTCACTGTGAAGCAGTGGTCTTCGGTTCGCTGCCGTCGACGTAAATTGCTTCTTCAAATCCTTCATCTCCGACGTAGTTCCTCCTCACCGGAATCCACAATGGTGGCTACAAAGAAGACCAAGAAGACTCACGCGAGCATAAACAACAGGCTGTTGTTGTTTTGAAGAGCAATGAAGAGGCATTTGATTTGATGCTGTTTTGGATCCTATTCGGAAGTTGCCCGATTGTTATTAAGAAAAGTAGCTACGATTGATGAGTTTGGCAACTTTATTTATCAATTGTTGGAAGAAAGTTTTGATGATGTTTAATCTGATTTTTAACAATTTTCTTGAGTTATTGTTCAATCTACTATGTAGACTTTGATCTGTTTTTTTTTAAAAAATTAACCCAAAAATTAACTGCAGCAATCTCCGACACCTTTGAATTTCAAAGTCAACTACAAAACTTTTCGATTATAGTAGATTTTGGGAGAACCATGTCAGAAATTTCCCAAGCTTTAAGGATTTTTGAGTTCTCCAGAACAAACTATCGAATACACCGAAGTTTCAAACTAATGACGTTCATTTAAGTTTAACGTGACATGACACTTGACAGTGACCTTTTTTCAATTATAGCTTTTGAAAACCTTTTTCCTAAAGATTTATCCATATTTCAAATATTTTTGCATTAATTTTTTGTCTTATCTATCGAGAAGCAAGAGATCAGAGCGATAAACTAAAGATAGCAAGACAAGGAGCAAGCAATTGAAGAAGTCAACACAGATCAGTTTATTTTAAAAAAAAAAAAAAACTAACAATTTTTCTGTAGATGCAGGTCTATAAGATTGCCTCAAGTTCTTATATTTCTCCATTCAACGAATATGAAGAAGTCAAAAGGGCGAGGTGCTCCCCAAAATTGAAAAGTTTTCTGTGGATGCAGGAAAGTCATTGGAGTTTTTAGAAAGAAAAAGAAAGAGTTTAGAATATGAGCAACAACACCTCGTTTAAACTCCTAGTAAAACATGAGTCACGATGAAAATAATGTGTTCACTCTCAACATATACAAGTATCTTCGATGACACGAGATTACATTTTCAGTATTAAGAAAATTTGAAGAATATTCACGAATTCCGTCAATGTCAGACGCGGTAATGTGAAATACCCAAAGAGACATCGTCTTTACCACCCGGGTGGACATTCCTAGAGTATTATCAAATGAGATAATCCCATCACCCAGAGGGACATCATCGTTATTTTATCAATATCCTATCGACAGACATTCATTATCATTATCCTACCAATGGATGAGCATTATCCTACCAATTGATCAACATTATCCTACCAACGGATTTTCATCCTAATCAACACTGTCCTATCAATGGATCAACATCATCCTATCGACAGATCTTCATTATCATTATCCTACCAATGGATCAACATTGTCCTCTCGACGGATCTTTATTATAATCATCCTACCAATGGATCTTCATCAGTATTATCCTATCAATGGATTATTGTTAATCATCATTTTACCTATAGAGCATTATCATCCTATCAATGGAGTATCATCAACATCATCATCCTATCGATGGAACAATATCATCGTCATGTCATTATCATTATCCTACCAATGGATCAACATTATCCTAACAATGGATCATCGACATTATCCTACCAATGGATCAACATTATCCTACCGATGAATCATCATTATCCTATCGATGGATCATCATTATCCTGTCAATGGATCATAAACGTTATCCTACTAATGGATCAACATTATCCTACCAATGGATCATTAACATCATCCTACCAATGGATCAATATTGTCCTATCGACGGATCTTCATTATCCTTATCCTACCAATGGACCTTCATCAGTATTATCCTATCAATAGATCATTGTCAATCATCATTTTATCGATGAAGTATTAACATCATATCGATGGAGCATCATCATCCTACCAATGGATCAACATCACTCTATCAATGGATCATCATTATCCTACCGATGAATCATTAACATTATCATACCAATGGATCAACATTGTCCTATCGACAGATCTTCATCATCATTATCCTTCCAACGGATCTCTATTATTATCATCCTACCAATGGATCTTCATCAATAGTATCCTATCAGTGGAGTATTATTAATCATCCTATCGATGGAGTAGCATCAACATCATCATCCTATCGATGGAGCAACATCATCATCATATCATTATCGTCATTCTATCAACGAAGAATCATTATCCTACCAAGGGAGCATCAACATCATCATCCTATTGATGGAGTATCATCATCATCCTATCGATGGAGCATCATCATTATCCTATCATGTAGCAGAATTATCCTACCGATAGATCAGAATCATCCTACCAATGGATTATCATCATCTTACCCATGGAGAATCATCGTTATTATTTTCATTTGCAAGGACGTCATTAAGATATCCATCAACATATTACATCAGTTTATATTTTATTTCTTCGATATCAAAGGAAGAGCACATTGAAGATTATATTTATGAAATATGAGCTTTATTCACTTTACGTCAGAATGAAGGAAACTGACGTCAAATGTTCAAAGAGAGCAATTAAGTGTCAACATGGTGCGGACGACATAAAAAAGGATGCAGCACAACGTGGAACTTTTCTTAGCAGCAAACTGGGACATAGTCCAAAGAGGAGTGTCAAACTCTCACAACGCGAGCAGATGAGCGACTTCCACCACAATCAAACCACACCCCTATCAGAAGGCATGTGGGTTTTTCTTAGGTTTGTCGGTTTCAGTTTCGCTTTCGGAATTATTATTTTTGGTCTCTACCGGAAGCGGCTTTCCAATCCGAGTGACAAATGTGCCAAGAGCTTTGAGAATTATGTCGGAGTAAGTTCTTAATTATGGGTGTGAAGTGCGCCACATTCATGGCTAAGAGGTTGCAAGCCTCTTTTTCATACTAGATTTGCTTTGTCACTTTTCCAGAACTAAATGTTATCTTGCATAATAGATTACCTTTTCAATCGATAGAGTCGAACTACAAGCAGCCTGATTCCCTAAGTAGAGGGATATGTAGGCGGGATTAGTGTTGAAAATTCGGCTGTATTCCAATATTCGTTCTTAAATCTTATTCTCGAGCATCCTGGTCCCTTCATAACTCGATATCGGGATGACTTTTGAATTCTTTCAAAGTCGTGCGTCAAATCAAGCGTATCGAACTACAAGTGGCCTGAATTCTCATATAGCTTGAGATATGTAGGAAACCCATTTTCAGGGTTCGGCCATAATTTCTAAAGTCCGTACTAAAAGCCCTTTTTCTAAAGGATGAAGATATGGTCGGTCAAAATTGGATTTGTCAATTTCATTTGCCTTGGATTTCTTTCATCAATCCAAGTCAAATGAGGGACAGTTGTTGACACCCAATTTTGGACCTCCACAATGTAAATTAATCACTGAGCTTCCTCAATTTCAAACGATTTAAGATAATTATTTTTATAAAATTCCAAAATAAAATAAAATATATATAGTTTGAAAGTTATTTTAGAATAGTTTGTCACTTTTGTAATTTTTAAATAATAATACTTTCTACACGCCATATCTTAGGAATATTCAAATTGTCTCAAAAAAGAGTTTGTTTTAATTAAGTATTCAATTAAATTAATTTGGTTTAAAGTATACTTATAAGTTATTTAGTTCATTAATTAGTTTAATTATTCTTATTTTATGTTATTCTATCTTATTTAATTTGTTGATTTGAAAAGCACATTTTATTAATTTACGTTATTTAGGTTATGGCTATAGTTTTAAGTTAATTGGTTTATAATTAAGTTAATTATTTTATTCCGTTAAAATTAAGAAGCTCGTTAATTAATTAATATTAATTTGTCTTATTTAGGATTTAGCCAAATTTGTTAATCTAACCTATCTTTGACCTCACCTTAAACCCATTTTAAGACCAAGTTTTGGGCCCCTTTTCTACCTTTTCTAGCAGCCCAAACTAATTTTGGGCCCATGTCCCATGAGACCAACCCATCAGCCCAATATTCCCTTTATTTCCCAGCCCACAAAATCCCATCAGCATTCCCAATTTCAGCATGCGACCCCACTACCCCAATATCATCTTCTTCACGCAACAAACCCAGAAATTCAGCAAAAATCCCAGAAAATTCGGAAAATCCCACCAAATCGCGAAAATCCAGCAACTTTATCCAAAAGGGAACTTGAATTTCAAATTCAAATTCCTCCTTTCCATCTGATTTCTTCCCAAAAAATAAAAAAAGAAAATGATTTTCTTTTCCCCTATATAATTTCTCGACCAGTCATTATTTCAAAGGAAGGGGGGGAATTTTAAAAGTCGTAATTTTAGATTGATGAATATAGTATCGATATAATACCAAAAACCACAAAGTTAGATCGGGGATTTCTTGGAATTTCTCTTCGTCTCGTCGAAATCTCTTACCGAAGTTCATTATAATTCTCAAAGTTTATCACTTCTCTAGTGTGGAAGCTGCTTCATAGTCAAGCTCGTTGTCCCAGTTCCTGCTCCGAGAAAGGTAAAATTCATTTCCAATCCTAATTTATTTCAGTTAATGTGGGTGTTTACGTTATCGAATTTAGTCATAATTTGTCTCTTTAGTAATGACTTTCTCTCTGTTAAGTCATTTTCTTTTGTTGTAGGAAAGATATTTATGAATGTGTTATGCCTGTACATCTGTTTTTTTTTTTTTTTTTAAATGGTATCTAAGTGCACTGTTTTGATGTTTATGTTAGAGTTATATGTTTTGGAACTTTGTTTCAATATCTTAAGACTCATAATGTAGTTGTGCATTGAATTTTTTACTTAGCCATTATTTTTCTTTGGTATCACTTTAGTGTTAGTGTCGT
>JAJOOJ010006918.1:0-19034 GCA_029582625.1 Solanum boliviense | reverse complement strand
ACGTGTAGCGATTTTAGTTTTTTTTTTTTTAATGGCAGCGATTATTTAAAAAAAAATCAACTAAAATTGCTACACGTGGAGCGATTTCCCATTATTTTTTAAGCAATCCTCGCCTCGGGAATTTTTAGTAAATTTTTTTTTTTACTTTTTTAAGAAAATGGCTGCTATAGCAACTATTTCTTTTTTTTAAGCGTCGTTGGGGGAGCATTGTTAAAAAAAAATAAATCACAGCAGCGATTTTAACGAAAAAAGAAAAAAAAAATTGGACCAGCAGCGATTTTATGTTTTTTAAAGGAGTAACGGCATCAATTTTTCAGAAGAAAATCGCTCCGTCATGAGCGATTTTGCCCTTTTGGTTAAAAAAAAATTGATGTGCCCTTTTGAAATTTTTGGAAACAGGGGAAGGAAAGTCTTGAACGAGCGCATCTTTTCATATTTCGTGTATTTTGACGGCAAAAAAAAAAAAACTAATTTTAGAGTTAAGGACCAAATTGATCACAATTTATGATACATAAAGGACCATTTCCATCAAGTCCATACATTAAGGACCAAATGGAATCAAAGCCATACATTAAGGACCATTTTGATCATTTTCTCATCTTTCATATCTCCTTATTGAAATAATTCACGCATCTCTTCTTCTCTTGCCTCGATTTTTGTGCTGAAATCACTGACAACAAGTTTCGTTGATTGTGATTTCCCTATTTTAATGGATAACCAAGAGAACTAGCTAGTCAGTGTTTTTTTTCCATTTAAAAGTTATTTAAATCATATACTATAAGTTTACAATTAAAAATTACTTATTTAACTAATTAATTACTATTTTTTATATTATCATTATATAAAAGTTAAAACCTTTTCAAATGATATAAATAATGTTCTTTTACCTTTTTAGGGAACATAACTCACGTGACTTCACTGGAAATTTGGAAGCTTGCATTTAGCGGTGCTTATATTTATACTAGATGCAAGATCCGTGTCAGTACGAGACCCAATATATATTATTAATTTTTTTGTCTCAATTTATGTGATAACATGAAATTTGAGAATTTATCAAAAATTTTCTATGATTTTAAAAATATTTTAAGGCCTATTTTAAGTTGTTAATTATTGTAATTTATAGTACTTTTTTTACATAATTTTAAAATAATAGTATATATTATTCTCTTTGTTTTAATTTATGTGGCATATATAGGATTTCAAAAATTAACTTTTTTTTGTCTTTTAAATATATTAAATTATTAATTATTGTAATTTATAATACCTTTTTAACGTAATTTTCAAATAATATAATGTTACTTTTCATGTCCAAAGTTATGTGACATTGATAGATTTTTTGGAGTAAAGTGATTTTTTTTATATGTTTTTTAATTTTTTTAAAATTATTAATTATTGTGATCTATAATACTTTTTACGTCAATTTCAAATAATATATATTTATCATCTAACCAATTTTATGTGGTACCAATAGAATGTCAAGAGTCAATCGATTTTTTTTATATAACTTTTAAGTATTTATGTTGTTAATTATTGTGATTTATAATATTATTTATATTATTCTTAAATCTATAACCAACAAAAAGAATAAGAGAAATTAATTTAATACAAAGAAAATACTAAATAGTAATGAAAATATATTAGATATACAAATGTTTAAATGAAATAATGAATAAAGAGCAGACATTGTAAAGTGAACCAATTCAAGAGAAGAATAATCTTTTGATAGGACATATAAGCCATTAGATAAATATTGATTGGTTTTTGGGTCCAATAAAGAAAAGGTACAATCTTAAAGCAAGAGGATGCAAAGGCTTAAGGAAAGAAAAATTAAGAAGTTACGAAATATGAGTCATTAGGTAAAAGTTGATTGTTTTTTTGGTCCAATAAAGAAAAAAGTACACCTTTAAAGCAAGAGATTACAAAGACTTAAAAAAAGGATAAACTAAAAAGTTCCAAAAATACCCTTGTCATACAAGCAGGCACGTTGACGAAGACATGTCTGCACAGGACCCCGTGCCAGCAATGGGCCCAATTGTTAATATTTTTTATGTCAATTTATGTGATATCATGAAACTTTGAGAAGTTATTAAAAATTTACTCTAATGATTTTTAAAAATATTATAAGTTGTTAATTATTGTAAGTTATAATATTTTGTTTGTTTCAATTTACGTGGCATATATAGGATTTCAAAAATTAACCATTTTTTATGTCCTTTAAATATATTAAATTGTTAATTATTGTAATTTATAGCACCTTTTTAATTTTCAAATAGTATATGTTACTTCCATGTCTCAATTTATGTGGCATTGATAGATTTTTTTGGAGTCAAGTGATTTTCTTATATGTATTTTAATTTTTTCTAAATTTGTTAATTATTGTGATTTATTGTACTTTTTGCGTCAATTTTAAATAATATATATTTATCATCTAACCCATTTTATGTAGTACCAATAGAATGTCAAGAGTCCGTCGAATTTTTTTATGTAACTTTTAAATATTTACGTCAATTTCAAATAATATATGTTTATCATCTAACCCATTTGATGTCGTACCAATAGAATGTCAAGAGTCAATCAATTTTTTTATATAATTTTTAGACTCTTCTACTAAGTAGTAAAATAAGTAGTAAAGTAATGCTTATTTGAGTGAGTTTATGTGAAACCGATCAAAAATTTAAATTTTATGAATTTTATATTTAATATTTTTTATTATAATTCATTATGTTTTAAACTTTATGTTAGAACAGAGTCATATAAGATGGCTAGTAGTAATTAGATGAAATTATAGCTATGATAAATAATTTATTAGTATATATTTGTTTCGTTACATAATTATTTTTTGAGAAAATTTCATAATTAATGAATAAACCTATTTATCACTAGTTATGACATTATTATTTATGTTTCAAGTTTTGATAGTAAAAAACGTACAGGATATAACATTTGTTATACAATAAATAAATAGAAAAGAAAATAACAAATATATTAATATATTAATGATATCAAATAATTGAAATAAAATTACTACTAACCAATTAATTAACTATATTCTTTTCTTAAATGTAGTGTTTGGTAATGAGTAGGATATAGTAATCTTGATTTTCTCCTTATTAGTTGGTCACTATTAGTTATTATCAATCTCCTAATTAATAGTATTAATCTCCTAATTTGATTCTTTCTTCCTTTTCTTTTTAGTTGCCAAACCTTTTTTAAAATTTCACCGTAGAATATTTAAAATCTCCTATTTTTAGTTGCTTTAAAAATTAATATCGTTTTTTATTTTTTTAAAAAAACAAGCATTCTAACTTATGGAATTTTGTTTTCGAAATGTGTATTGGGATATCAATTTTCATACAGTAAAAATGCTTATACATAATATACTAAACTTACTAATTGATACAAATTTTTAAACACAAATTTTATTGCAAACTGATACATAGAGTTGACTAATGAATATTCTGTACGCATAAATATAACCAATACATAGAACTAAAATTATTACATACAAACTGAATCAAAATTGATGCATACACACTGTAACGTACATAATATGAAAAAAATGACTTGAAACTATTGAGACTGCTCTACATTTAGAAATTTCTTCAGATCGTCAAAGATCTTCATATTGGTATATGAAGATCAACGGGTATATGTCTTTCTTCTCTGAAATATAATTGTTATTTGGTATAAGTTAAAAAGAATGAGAAAAAACACAAAAAGTATATCATATTTACTCCAACTTCATGCCAATGCATCTACATATTATAGCAAATACATACCAATTTCATACCAAAAGTATCCCATTTTACCAAATTTAGTCAGAAAACAATTTCATACAACCGTGACAAATCTCATATCAAATTTATACCAATTTCATACCAATGCATATACATAATACAATAAATTCATACAAATTTCATACTAAAAATTTAGAGTATACCATTTGATCAATTTCAATCAAAAAATAATTTTATATAACTGTGACAAAGTTCACATTAAATTTAAACCAATTTCATGTCAATGTATATACATATTATAACAAATTCATACCAATTTCATAATATACTATTTTCACATAAAAAATATACTCTTCTAATAATTGGATACCAATATAATTTCGCCATTAAAATAAATATTACTAAATTCCGATGAACCCGTCTGCAACCACCCCCAATTTGGAGGACCTACTAAGCATCTAGTAACATGTGATGTGGGATTTTATTAATTTTGAACTTACAAATATTCCGTGGGTCAGTTTTGTCGTATTATAAAGTGGTGCGATTTGATTTATTGACGAAGACTAATTTAAAATGTTGGAGTAGATACTTAATTTTTTTAGATTTAATATGTGTTTGTTCCTTTAATTCAGGTAAATAAATTTCATTTCTCGTTTCTTTTTTTTTTTTTATAAAAAAAACGTATTTTCGGAATAAAATTAAATTGTTATGTTTAAGGCTATAGTTTTAAAATTTTAATAATATATTAGGATGAAATTGTCCCCAAATAATCTATTGTTACGAACCAGCTTCGACACAAAATACAATTGAGAAATGAAAACAACAAGCAAGTAGCTAAAAATTATTAATACGAAATTGAGAATGTTAATCGAAGGAGAAGAAGATCAGAAAATACAGTGATAGATAGAAGAGGATGAAAAACTTATATTAAGAACGGAGATGAGAGGAATCATACTCTTTTACTCAAAATACCATTCTAATAGCCCTCTTTTATCAATGAAATAAACAAGCATAATATATAACTAAACATTCATATTTGATTTTAGTTGACAAGTAAATACTCCAACTTTAATATATTACTAAATATTCATATTTGATCTTAGTTGACAAGTAAATACTTCAACTTTGAGTATGCACATCTAGACACCTTAACTTGTCTGCATTGTGTTACTTGAATACTCCAACAGTCTAACTTACAAAATGATTGTCTAGACATCTCCAAAATTTATATGTCACATTAACGTAGGGTGTCCACGAGACACTTTTTATTTGTTTGTTTGGCTCTTGTGTATGTTGCTAGATTAATCTGATTTCTAATTACTTTTTATCTATATAGTGTGCATTATCCGGGCTTCATCATGATCTCACAAATGTTGGATGAGCTACATGAACAAGTTGATTCAATTGACATCACCAATGGTAATATGTTCTTTACCGTCATTTTAATCTTCACCAGAATATAAGAAACCATATTGATTCGGTACTAGTCACTATTACATGTTGAACATGTTGGATTCGTGATCTCACGAATGGTGGATGAGCTACAGAAAATAGTTGGTCTTGATTAATTTGGGATTGAGACATACTTGATTGAGTAAGATGTTTTTATGATTTGGTACTAGTCTTTATTACATGTTGAATTCGTGATCTCAATGGATGAGCTACATAATATACCTGGCCCTGACTAATTTGGGATTGAGACATACTTGATTGATTAAGATGTTATGATTTGTTACTAGTATTTATTACATGTTGAATTCGTGATCTTGCGGATGATGGATGAGCTAAATAATATAGATGGCCCTGACTGATTTGGGATTGAGACATACTTGATTGCTTGCGGTGTTGTTATGATTTGGCACTAGTCTTTATTACATGTTGAACATGTTGAATTCATGATCTCACCGATGATGGATGAGCTACATAATATAATTGGTCCTGACTAATTTGGAATTCAGACATACTTAATTGATTAAGATGTTGCTATGATTTGGTACTAGTCTTTATTACATGTTGAATATGTTGAATTCGTAATGGATGAGCTACATAATATACCTGGTCCTAACTAATTTGGGATTGAGACACACTTGATTGCTTAAAGTGTTGTTATGATTTGGTACTAGTCTTTATTACATGTTAAATTCATTGTCTTGTGGATGATGAGTGAGCTACATAATATAGCTGGTCCAGACTAATTTGGGATTGAGACACACTTGATTGCTTACGGTGTTGTTGTGATTTGGTACTAGTCTTTATTACATGTTGAATTCGTAATCTCACGGATGATCGATGAGCTACATAATATAGTTGGTCCTGACTATTTGAGATTGAGTCATACTTGATTGATTAAGGTGTAGTTATGATTTGGAACTAGTCACTATTACATGTTGAACATGTTGAATTCATGTTCTCACAAATGGTGGATGAGCTACAGAAAATAACTTCTCCCCACTAATTTGGGATTGAAACATACTTGATTGATTGAAGACGATTGTTTCAAACTAATTTTTCCAACAAAACTGAATAACAACAACAACAACAAAAAATAGACAAGAAAGTAGCCCTTAATAAGAGGGAAGTGACTCTTCAATCACATCCTAAATATATGTTGCTCGCGACTTCTCAAAAATACTATTGAATGTGTACCAAATCCTCCAAAAGTTACGTATTTTTGGATAATCCGACACAGGTGCAACAACATTTCTGAAGAGTCACATCAACATAGTCCTAAATTACAGGGGAATTACATAACAACACAAATAACCTCTCACTTTGGAGGACAGAATGTTACGAGATATCGCGGAGCCCTACATGTATAAAGGCTTGAAGAATCATCAAATGCGTAACTATAAGCCTTTGGACAAATAGCTTTAAATAGATTAGCAAAAACAGTTGGCTTGCAAGTTTTAGGATTTGCATATTGTCCTGTACAACAATACTTTGGTGATTGTATAGCCAAACAAGCACTTTTACAACCAACAACTCTGTCACCAAATTTCACTTCAAGTGCTGATGGACAACATATGTTTAAATCAGCTTCACACTCCGCTACGCCACATCCAACCCCTCCTCCCACAGGTTTCATCGACACTGGCAAGTTGAACCCATCGACTAAACTTACATCGTAGAAATGTAAGGGTGAAGTCGATGAGCCTAGTGTCATTTCCACTACAGTAGCCGGGGGCTCACCTCCTAGCCCCCGGCATTGTAACTGGCCACCACAGTTGCCAGTATCACATTTTCCTTTCCCATATTCATCAAAATGACAGTTCTGTCTCCCCCATATTCTCCCTGACCACTTGTCAGGCACGTCGAGGACCATTTGCTCACCGGTGCTGAGGTGAAAACCGCCTTCTTTTAGAGTAGTCTGCCCTGCACCACCGAGAATCCCGGGCCATATGCTTTCCTTGCAGTTGTTTACTAGAATGACTTGTGTTCCATCTGCAGTCACATGAAAAAACAATGTGTGGTAACATTAGACACATGCAAAACCGGAATTTTGAGTTTATAGTTTCTGAATAAATTATATATACATATTAAGTAAATTTCATGACATAAACATAGGATTTTGAGTTTTGACGAAAGCTACTGAGTTCTGTCGAACCTGACAAGTAGAGAAAATGAGTTGAAGTTAGAGACTTACCAATGCTAAAAAGGAAGAGAAATATGCAGAGCAAAATATGGATAAGATAAGATGAGATGGGCATTTTGGCTCTAGTAAGTGAGAATAAGTGTTGAATGATCAAATTATGGACAAGGACTAAGGTTTTTAAAGTACAAATTTCTTAGTGGAAAACATTCCCCTTTAATAGGTAAGTGCTTTGTGTGCTTTCCTTTTGTCTCTTTTTCTTTACAAGGTTATATACATCGTCAATATAACATATTTTTTACACTATCAGATCATTCAAAGGATATTTATAAATAAGTCTTTTTAAAATGTGAGATTTGTAATCTTGAAAATAAGACAAGTTATCTGCTACAATATGTAACTGTTATTTTGATGTAGTAAAAATTTCTTATACCGAAGGACGTGTAAATAATTGGAATATATGCATTGCTTCAAGTGGAGGACTTCTACTACTAGTACTGTTTTAATTAAATGGCTGTGCCAAATAAAAGTTCACATGGCTAAACTTTTGAAAGAAATGGTGAATGGCTTTACAGTTCAAGATGATTCATGATGTGTTTGAATGTCATTAATTTATTAAAACATAGTTGATTAGTAACAGTTGCAACATAGTTTGTGTCCAGGTAACTTTTTACCATATATTATTGAAGATCGTCGATATTTGTTGAAAGTGATACAATCACACACATCTGGAGAGAGACAAACACATGTATAGATTTTTCGGCAAACGGAGGCTTTAATCTAGGAAGATAGTACACTCAAAGATATCGAGTTTCTTCTCCTAACAGACTTAAGTTAGGTAGCTTATAAACGATATTAAGAAATTTATTTTAAAAAGAAATAAACAAGATTATTTTTACTAATAAAGAAAAGGTCGTTTTAAATGTTGTGTAGTAGAAGCAATCTTCTGAGCTTTGTATAAAGAAAAAGGGGGCCTCTAAATATTTATATTCTGACATGATAAAGAATTGTCTTCTAATATCCTTAGGGGGTTCAAAAAGAAATTAATTTAATACTAAAGAATATTATTCTTGACAAGGAAGATTTTATTTTAGTTGCTTAAAGTGTTAACCTATACATAACTTTCATAGTAGCTAGAGGTTAGATTGGACATAATCTCTCTTTTCTTACAATCTTGCATCGATTACTTCTCGAGAGTTTATCGGAAATAGTCTCTATTTAACAAAGATCGAGGTAAGATAACTTTAATCACCTTTCATATAAACAAAAATAACGTATGTTCAAGGTTATTCTTTTCTCTCAAAGTGTCATCATCTATGCTAGATAGCTTAACACTTGTTATTAGCAATTCAATCGATCGTTCATGATTAAAGTTGCATGTTGTCTTGGTTTCAAGTCCTTTGCATCACAAGCACACTTCTACCAGCGTTTCAATTTGTCTGTCTAATTTTAACTTGACACGAAATTCAAGAAAGTAAAAAAGATTTTTGAATCTTGTGATCTTCCAGCAAATCAAGAGACAAGATAAAAGTTGATAATGGGAATATACTTCACTGAAACAAATCTCAAATAAAAATGACTACTCAGTCACTAGGACTCAACTCATTACTAGATCTTCATCAACGCGAAAAATGACAACTGAATGAGGATCTTTGTTCCATGTAGGAACCTCTATCTATTGCCAAGGCTCTAACGTGTATACTGGAAACATCGCGTCCATTTGACAATAAGTAAATCAGATGGATGACTCAGAAATAACATATCGAAGCCAGTGAAAGCCTAATATTTTACTGACCATCCATACACCGATCTTGTTGATGATTCACTGCAACTCATATGAGGAAAAACTGAAACCCAATCTTCCCTCATTTGTGGATTTCAGTTCCAACTTCTGAAAAGGACTGCCAAAATAAATCCAATCACTTCCTCATCAACTTTAGACGTACACAAAGTTTATAATAGATGGGCAAGTTTCATGAGCACAAAATTGGTACTCCGTATTAATGGGAAAACCTTAAAGAGAAAGAGCTTGGTAAAAGATGGTACCTGCTATTAGGATCGTAATAGAAGCCATTGATAGAGCCATCACTACTGGAGAAGCAAACATAGTAAAAACCAGCAATTGTCAACCCACAGTCTGTTCCAACATTCACGAAGTATTGTTCTTTCCATCTCTGCACAGTCAAAGACAGAATGGTAACACATCATGACCGCTGCAATCAAGCTCCCTACCGTATAAATCAGTATTAGAAGACATGTTACCATGAATATGTATGGGTAGTTATTCAGGTCCAGTGATTTACCGCCATCAACGTCCACTTGGCTCTGAAAAGGGCAGAAAAGATCAAGAAGGCTGAATATCTGCATTAAGGCTGGCCACCGGAACGGGTTGTACCGGTACCGTTCCGGTACCATTCCAGTCCGGTAGTATTCGGGACGGGATGGGATACATGAACCGGTACACGGAACGGAACGGTATCATGATTTGGTACCGGTATACCAATATTGGTTCATCCCGGTTCCGTTCCGGTCTGGTCCGGTACCGGTCCGGTCCTGGTAAATCATTTTTAATTAAAATAAAAAATAATATTTTTGTCATTATTTACTTTTATTAGCATTTCTTTTTTGTTTATTTAATTTTTTAAAATTACAAACTTAAGTTATTTAACTTACAAGTTATAAGTATAACTTAATAACTTATAAACTTCAAAAGATTCAAATCTTTAAAACTTATAGCATAACTACATAACCTCAAAATTTTTTTAAAAAACTTTATTAAACTTAACTTACAAACTTATATACGTAAAAATTAAAAAAAATATCTTCAAAATAAACTTACAGTAAAATTATTATAAATTTTAAAACTTAAATACTATAAACTAATATAACTTGGAAAAATAAAAAAAACATTCGTATTTTCGTAATTCAAAATAACTCAAAAAAAATAATTATTTTATTGTAATAGCTATATGTGCCGTCCCGTTTATCCCATCCCGTTCCGTTCCGGTCCATTCCGGTCTGTCCTGGTTCTATCCCCGTATATAGTGGGATGGGACGGAACTGAGCCTCCATCCCAGTAGTTCCGGTCCGGTTCATCCCGGTACCGGTCAACAACCCGGTCAAACCGTCCCGTTCCGGTCCAGTGGTCCCATTCCGGTCCGGTGCCCAGCCTTAATCTGCATTTAAAAAAGAAGCTTTGACTGCTTACCAGAAGGGGTGAAAATGACGGAAACTTGGTCCAGTGCTTTATGTCATCTTCTGATCTGATCATAAAACCAAACCAGTTAGATAAACTTTAATCTTGTAAATTAGTCTAACCATTTGGAATAAATATTGGTCAATGTAGAAAGAGGACGAAAAGAGCATACGTGGCACCCCATTTGCCAGTGAAGAAAGTATAGTTCTTGGTATCAACAATTTCTCCTTCCCAGAAAGTAACTACCTGGCAATACCACGAAGAACTGGTGTTAACCTGCTATACTATATTTTCGAGGTTGGCCCATGATAGATATATAAAAGAGCATACAGAACATATTGGATAACTGTCTTTTTACCAAAAAAAACAAATCACAGAATAGAGTTTCAATTACATGCTGAAGACTGATCACGACTTAACGAATCTCTTCCCCAGTAAGTTAATTCTCTATGGAAACGAAGCTACTAAAGAGATAAGAGGGTGTGCACCTCTGTGTACTTTGTGTGTTGCCAGCCTTTTACAGCAGCTTTACTATAATAATATTGAGAATTAGGTAACTACTTGATTGTTTAAGGCTAATAGCAGAAGTAAGAAGTTCTAAAAGACAGACAAGGAGACCCAGCTTCAAGTGGTTACCAAACTAACAGATTCCGTGTTGCCAGTTTACAGCTCAAGTGTATGGAGAATTAGGTCACTTCTATTTTATTTTTTTTGAGTCAAAGGTCACTTCTATTTTATTTTTTAATAAGTGGGGATTAGGTAATTACTTGATTGTTAAGGTTTAAAATAGAAGAATGAGTTCAACAAACATGTATTGAAGAAAAGATTAAAAGGTTTAACAAGAAAATAGCATTAAAAATATAAAGAAATATTAAATCGTGTGAAGCAGAACTTTGATTTCTCTTATAAGAGATATAACTGCAGAATCTTTGACAGTGATTATTCATTCCTGCAAATTCCTTTCTTACTTTTTAGTGTGAGTTATTTCGAAAAGAAACTTCCAGTTATACACATACTTTTTTTTCTTGAAATAGAGTTATACACATACGATCTGTCGAGACACATGCACTATGCATTGTCCATAATAATGTTTGATTTGTCATATGAGCAAAAAGTCCAAGGTAGAAACAAAATATAATTATTGTTTATTTGACTTCCTTCTCTTTTGCCCCACTCTCCATTTACAGGGTTCTAGAAAACAGGTCATTGCACTAGTGATTGTTTCCAAGGATCCAGTATTAAACATTGTTCCTAGTGTTTTACACCTTGTGGGAATATGATGCCAGAGGAGTTAGGTACAATTGCAAAAGCAACTCAAGCGTCCCCCAAGCCCAAAATATATTCTTTCACTATTGAGGATGAAGTATTTCTGTTCATTAGGTTTCAAAGCCTACGGTTTCTGGTACTGCCTTACTCTATTCAACACAACCTCTCAAAACTCACTTGTTTTCGTGCATACAAGGGAATGATAAGCAAATTCCCAACTTTTTTTACCTTTGGGGGGGGCTAAAGACTCATTTGTAGGGTCAGATCAGCGAAAACTTTAGGACAAGGTAGCAATTACAGCTAATTGTAAAAAGCTGTTCTTGGAACTAGAGAACATCAACAAAATTGTCTGTGAACTTGGAGGACAGTAAAAATGTACGTGAGTACTGCTCTGCTAGACCAAAGAGATTAATGAGACAAAAATAGCTGCAGAGAGAGAGACTACTGATATGCCCAAAACAAATAAAGAACTAAACTGCTCTTTCTTCATGAAGAGTAGTTTATAGCTTTTCCCTCCTTTCTTTCCTGGGTGGCGAGGTTGAGAAGCCTTTCTTTTATGTATTATGTATTACAAGTAAGAAACAATGGCATGTAAAGTCCAAAACAAAAAACTAAAGATATACTAGAATAGGCAGGAAACAAAATCATCAACGGCCATTTTCTAAACAGGAATCAGAAGTTTATGACTCCTTATTTTCCTATGTCGTTCGAACTGTTCAAAAATGTCGGGTGCGTGTAAGATATTCCAAAAGTAGTGCATTTTTGGAGAATCCGACACGGGTGTGGCAACATTTTTGGAGAGTCCGAGCAGCAGATATTTTCACTGCGCAAGAGCATCTACAGCAGAAAACTATATATAGGACATTTGCTTCAACCAGAAACTCTCAGATATATTATTTAGATTGTTGGCATAAAGCATGGATAATGATTTTTGAAGCATCCTGGATGAAGCAGCAAAAAGTATAGGAACTGTCGAATAAAACATGTTACCTCAATACCACTTGGAATCATAGAAGAAAAATTAGACCAGTTAGATTAAGACCCTCTTTGTTCACCTATCAATGACATTTCAAGTAACATCTTACCACCGGTGTAGCTTCATACGAGTATAGCCAAAAGGTTAAGCCTTCCAGAGATGCCTATTCTTTATTCTTTAATGAAGCTACGTATTCATGTAACAAAGAAATTTAATGAGGAAGAAAAGGGAAAAGAGATCTAATGCTCATTTTTTAAGTAAAAATAAAGGCTTCTTACTGGTGTATCTGCCATAGGGACATTAAGAGCTTCCATTGTACCACATAGATATCCATGATCAAGGTCACAACCCTGAATTCGCACATTTACTCTCCAAGCTTCATCTTTTTGCTGACTTGAAACGTTCTGAGTCCCAGAAAATGCCTGGAACAAAGCAATGCAGTGAGAAAAGATAAAACTTCTCACTTGTGTGACAAGCTGAACAACCATAAACTGTAAGTTGTAATGCTTCACGGCTAAATTAATAGCCAAAAGGTACAATCAAAAGGAAGGATTGAACCACCATAATGCCCTTTTCACAATTGGCCAAAATATGACAGTGAGAAGTATGCCCCCTTGCAGCAGCTGATCAATGAGTCTATCAGATGGACGCCCATAGGCCATAACACTTTGGTGGAAGGTGACTTTTTTAAAATGGCCTACATGGCCTCACCTCAGGGTTTTTGCAGCTAGGGAAAGAACAAGGTGTGTAGGGTACTAAATCACTTTTCTAGGGTCTAAAACAAGCTTAAAAAAAAAAAGAAATTTGAAACTCGCTGATGCTTACTGAAGTTAGATTTCAATCAAAGCAAACACGACTACTCTCAGTCTACCAAGAGGTTAGGCAGCAACATTCAGATCATTCTCATCTTATACAATTTGGATATGATTCAGGCAGCAAAGAACAAAATTTTCAAAATCAGGTATAGGGAAGCTCAGATTCTTCTCTGGTATAAAGTCCACAAGAACATAGAAACAATCATACTTCCATAGTTGAAGGAGAAAACAAAAAAAGAAAAGATAGAAACAACAAGAGCAGACGGAGAAAATCAAAAAAGCAGAAGCTCACCTGTCCAACACTTAGAAGTGTACAGACTGAAGGCAAAGTACTTCCTGAAGTTCCACCTTTGCAGTTGAAAGAAAACAAGCATTTCAGTCGTGCAACAACTACTTACTACTCAGAAATACAAATCACATCATTTGACATCAAAAAGTACAAAACTTTAGCAGCACTACTTACAAACACCACGAATATTAATAACAACAACAACATACCCAGTGTAATTTCCTGAAGTTCAACCTTTGCAGTTGAAAGAAAATGAGCATTTCAGTCGTGCAACAACTACTTACTACTCAGAAATACAAATCACATAATTTGACACCAAAAAGTACAAAACTTTAGCAACACTACATACTAACACAACCACCAACAACAACATACACAGTGTAATCCCACGAGTGGGTCTAGGGAGGGTAGTGTGTACCAGAACTTTATTTTCAATAGACGTTCAGCTCAAGAAAACTACATACTAACACCAACAACAACAAAAACAGCAACAAACCCAGTGTAATCCCACGAGTGGGTCTGGGTAGGGTAGCATGTACCACCCCTTTATTTTACACTTCCACGAGTGAGTCTGGGGAGGATAGTGTCTACCAGACCTTTATTTCCAATAGACACTCATCTCATAAAAACTACATACTAACACCACCACCACCACAAACAACAACATCATACCCAGTGTAATCCCACGAGTGAGTCTGGGGAGAGTAGTGTGTACCCGACCTTTATTTCCGCTAGACACTCAGCTCAAGAAAACTACATACTAACACAATGATAAACATACTGAAATCATAAATTAAAGAAACCCAATTCAAATTTCACTTAAACCACCAAATTGAGCAGCCCAGATCTTTTCAAATGAATCTTCAAATAGAAAATAAACAAAAAAATAATGCCAACTTTATCTGATTCTCAATGTAAAAACAAGAAACAAATAAACCCACATTCCGCTGATTAAACTAAACCCAGTTTCTACATCCATAATCAAACTTGCAACTTCGATTAAAAAATTAAACATTAAATTCAATCAAAAAAATGATAAATTAATTGCAAATTCATTACCTGAAGGCTGCGAAAGTGCAGAAGAAGTCTCCACAACTCTCACAGGCATTTTGCTTTCGCCTCTATTGAGAATTGAGAACTGGGCCTATTTTTCATAGAAATTAAAATAAATGTTTGTGTTGATTTTATTTGATTTTTTTATCAAGTAATAAGTATTTTGTTTGTGCTATTTTTTAATTCCGTTCAAAAAAATATATATATTTTCTTCTAATTTAAAACTTAATCTGACATGTTTAGGCCGTATATTTTTAATTTAAGATTAAAACAAACGAATTGAACAAACAGAGTAGTTGATGTGTTTTTGATAAAAGAAATTGATAGATAATAATATAATAGTAATAGATTTCCTTAGTGATGGTTACATTACACTAAAAGGAAGTTAATTATTGAAAGATTTGTAATACCAAGTTGATAAAAAAAAAGAAGAGAAAATCATTTATTTTTCTGTTTTTTTTTTTTTTTTTTATTTTTCAGTTTACTTTAAAGTCCAAGTTGATTTAATAACTATTTTTATTTATTAAATATCATTTTATGATAATTTAACATATAGTACCTAATGGAGTAATAATAATTTGGCAGAAACTTAATATTTATTTATAGTAGAAAAAAGAAGAACGAATAATGAAAGGGAAGACGAGGGAGTTACGATTATACTTAGAGAAATTTGATTTTGTAGTCCACTATAAATTTATTTTTTCTTATAAAAAATCTTTATTTTTACATATTTATAATATTTCAAAAATCATAATCTTCTTTTTTTTTAATTTTATTTTGTATCAATTTTACCGCATAAATTAAGACGAATGAAGTAAGTTGTTAAACTGTATGTAAAGGATGTTGTGCATTGAATAAGGTTGTTCTTTCTTCAATCAGAGGTTCAGATTCGAGCCCTAAATATGAAGAAATCCTTGATATCATTCTGCCTCTAATGTTAATATCAAACATCAAAACCAAAATAAATAAATATCAGAGGTTCGAATTCAAACACTCAATATGAAAAATTATTGATATTAATCCAACGTTAATGTGAATACCAAACATCGAAAACTTAAAAGAAATATATACATGATGTGTCTGCCATTTCAACAGTGGAATGGAATATCAAATTTGGTTGACGAAATTTTCTTTTTACAAGTCTTAAAAGCAGGTAGACCCAATTCTACCAAATTATTGCTTTGATATTAGCTTTTAGCATTTAAACGTTAAATTAATAATCAATTAGTGTGATGAGATGAATAAGATCTTTTTTATTTTTTTTATTTAAAAGTTAAGTTGATTACCAAATGATGTGATGAGATATATAAAATTCTTTCACTCTTAATTAAAAATCTTGAATTCAAGTTTGAAATAGCAAAAACATATGATAATTAAAGAGACATTCCGTTTATTGAACCCCACATAACATACATTCAACTTAACTAGACTAGTAAAATTCAAAATATCAAACAAAGAATTAAAGGTTTTAAGTCTTCATAAGTCATGCCACTTGACGAATCCACTGGGATTAAAAAGAAGGCTCAGATGGTAAGTCAACGTCAAAGACGAACCCAAAATTTGAAGACTTTGGGTGCATCAATATTATCGTAGCTCAAATATGAGCCCTAAGATAAACTTAAAAAATAAAAACAATAAAATAACATTGTAGCTAAATTTGAACACAAGTCTTATGAGTGGTTTTTCTAGCTTGTACCAACAACACAATGACAAACATATACTTTTCATGGGTGCACAGTTCATTAATCATAATTTGTGTCAGTTTCTCAAGATAGATATACAAATACACACATAATTTTTCTGAAGTTAACGGGTGCACGTACACCCCCACCCTATAGGGTGATCCGCCTCTGCGCAACGTAAAGTTATTAGATGTACTAATTCTTTCGAACTCAATAATTTTGGTTAGAATGTTATATGTATTTTAATAACTCACTACGTAACCAAATATAAATAATTGATTTGAATCAATAAATCAAATGAGTAATGATAAAATTTCAAACTCAAATTTATAAAATTTAAATCCCAAATCTGTTTCTCATCCAATTATGATCCTTTGAGGATGAAATCCACTGAGTTGTCTTATCTTTTAATTTGGTTGGACAGAAATTAAGTGGGCCAAATAAAAGTAGCAGCGTCAAGAACACTGGGCCTCATTTTATAAGTCATCAAAGACTGCCTCTACTAGACTTTGTCAACTCTCAAAAAAATAATACATAATACATAATCGTACCATATTCATATAATTTGATCTCAATTGATATTTATGCTTTTAAACTTTGAATGTGCACAAATAGATATTTAAATTATTATAAAGTTGAATAAGTAGACACACATGACAAATCGCATAATTTTCTATGTATTCAAAAATTTGATCATATTATAATCATAGGATAATATTTAAATCCTAAATCTGACTCTATGATCGTTTATATTGGGTTAGAATCACGCGTTATATGCAAAATCTATTCTCAATCCCATGTTCTTATTTGGAAGATTTTATATTCCCTTAAAAGACTTTAGTCAACAACTTCACCACTGAACTATTAGTGGCTGTTAATATTCTTTTTTTAAAAAAGAGTTTGGAAGTGTTAAATCCAAAATCCAAAAGAGGGCTAAGTTTAAATTATTTGACTAGGCAATATAATCTAAATTACATTTCAATAAACTATGTATTATTTAACTATATGTCCATTCAATTGTGGTGGCATCAGAAAGGGCACTATGCTTTATAATGATATAAAAAACCAGAGGTCTTGGTTTTGAGAAAATTCAGTTTGGAGCATCACCTCTGAATGGGTCCTATATTGCATAATTCGGATTTACTCAGGCTCTAATATCGGCTCCGGACACCAGGGGCGGGAAAACCAAAAAAAAAAATGATAACACAACTACTATATCACTTCTCTTTGTTGATCATTTTGCCTTTAACATTACTTTATTAGACTAATGTCAAATACAGTTTTGGTGATGACTGACTTTAGAAACCATATTTTTTCAATGTTTGTTCACCACAAAATTTGGTTAATTTTCCTATAATTTTCAATGTTTGTTGACCACAAAGTTTTGTTAATTTTCCTATAATTTTCAATGTTTGTTGACCACAAAGTTTGGTTAATTTTCCTATAATATCAGTGTGTGTTAACCACAAAGTTTGGTTTATTTCATATACATGGGCGGAGTTAGGGGCACAAGGGCTCATTTGAGCTTGCTTCGTTGGAAAATTACATGATATATCTTATTGATATATAATAGATGTCGAATTCCATTGACTTCTCAGTGTGTTTACTTCTTTATATTTTATTTCCTCTTAGTGAAAATTCAGATTGCGTCAATGACAACAAACACAAAAGAACTTTGGAATAGCCACATTTGTTCATAGTTCCATCAATGTTTATCTATTGTTCAACTGAAGAAACCTTCAGATTCACTACTAGAAACAAAGACTTTTTCCATCGCGAATCAATGAAAAATTTGTATTATAAAACATGATTTTTCCACCCATTTCCCATCGAACCAGGTCACTGGGAAAACACATGGTGGAAAACAGGTTCTCACTGAAATACCGGGAAGCTTCCTAAGTTTTCTGTGGGAAACAAACTACTACAAAGAGGTAACACAAAGAAAAGGAAAAAACAATGTACATTAGTGTTCTTCAGGAAAATATAGAAAAGTTTGCAATGCTAGTTCGCATTAGTATCTAGGTACATTCACCACTATATAGAAGTGGAAGTGGTGAAGTAGAAGAGGAAACATAATTAGTACTATTTTCATCTCCATTAGACAAACATGTAAATGAACTTGACTTGATCATAATACTAGTCGATGCTAAGGAATTCCAACGTTCACTTTCATAGAATCCAAATCCTTCAAGATCATCAGAACCTTGTGTTGTTGGAGCCTCAGGCATCCCAATTTCACCTTCAAAGTATCTTACAACTTGCCTAATGCTTGGTCGCGCCAATGGCTTGTTATTTGAGCACATTAGTCCCAATTTTAACACCATCAAAACCTCACTCTCATTGTATTCGCCTTTCAATCTATAGTCCACAATGTCAAGTATTTTACCTTCTCTCCATTTATCCCACACCAAGTCCACGAGAACAAACTCCT
>JAJOOJ010006917.1:0-17508 GCA_029582625.1 Solanum boliviense | reverse complement strand
GTAAATAAGGGTATAATAGGAAAAAATTTGTTGTCCTTTCTTGATTTGTCAAAATGGACAACTAAATAGGGACAACTAAAAAAGGAAATATGGACAAGTAAATAGGGACGGAGGGAGTAAATAGGAAGGTTCCCAAAAGTGTATGTACTGATCTTTTCAAGTTGCTCTTCTCAGCCAAAGTACTATGGTAATGACTATGGAAAGATGTTGGAGATACTTCTGGGATGTAAAAACACGGGATGTACTTTCCTAGTGGGTGGTAGAAATGTTGATGGAACTTTCAAGGTACACTAACAAACTCTATGCAACCGTCATGTATCATAACACTTCATCTTTTCGAAACTCTTATGAATTCTATATCATGCCTATTTCTGTAGGTTCTTGAGGATTTCGACATCCCAGCAGAGCTAAAAGACATGTTTGTGCCTATACCAGTCGAGAAATTCCGTGTGGATATATCATCCACTGAAATTCGAAAGACTCAAGGACTCTTGTAAGGTCGTTTGCATCATTTTCACTCAGGTATCTGCATTGGTACTTCGCTTCGTTTAAACAATTAGTTCTATCTATGTAACGATGAAAATAAGCGCCAAAAAGGAAAAAACAGAAAGCTTTATCCATTTTCATCGTTGGCTCTTTCCAGTCTCAACAGAACTGAGAATGTGTGGAATTGTTGTTCTCTGAGTTGAGTTTCCTTACTAACATATGTATTTTAAACAGTTCTTGGTTTAAACATAATCAGATTTTGTCGATTTTACACCCAAATCGTTGATTTAACCTTTTTTGTCTTCATTATGACGTTTGCTGGGGTATTGCTTACAGTCTACTCAGAAAAAATAGCTGACTAAGAATTGTACAATTGAACATTGCCATCGAAGTATTACAATGACATGTAATCGAGCTATCACTCGCCCCCTTCCCCCATTACAAGTAGAGCATATGCAGAAGGAAAGAAATTTCTCAGCAAGACTTGTAGTCTAGTGGTATCAGTGGGAGTCATCTTCCACGCAATAGGCGTGGATTTGATTCTCACTATTTCCTTTTTCACTAGTCAGGCGCCACAGGCAGCACCACAGCCTGCACCACATCCGGCACCATAGTTATCGGTATGAGTTGTTGCTTCTTTCTCTTTAGAAACACCATCTGCACAAGAGAAAATGATTGTTGAAATGATACACAAGCAAACCAAAATCATCAACCACAGACTCCAAATGCCAACATTTGTTATATCTTCAACACCCCTTGTTCCTGTTGTTGTCAATTCCCTAACCATGTTTTGTCTATTTTATCTAAGTGGTTTATAGGGAGTGATATGATAAGAGCAGTTTGACAAGACTTTCTTATTACAAAAAAATGAGTTTCTCTTATCAAGTGATGGCTTTTAAAGATGGTTGGAGACTTGATAATGAGTGGTTAAAAAAAACTTCCTTGTCTTTTAGGTAAAGTGTTCTGATTTTTTTAGATAGTGCTTATCCAAATGGTAGAATACTTGGGCACATGGCTAAATGTAGTGTGAACAGATTCTTGATTGTGATTCACACAATGACAAAAAGTTGTTGAGCTTGATAGGAAAGTTTGAGAGATACGGGGGCGTTTGGCCATGAAAATTTCACCTTCAACTTTAACGTCAAATATTATTATTTTTCTCAAATCTCAACCAAATCATGTCCAAATGCCTTCTAAGCATCGCAATTGCCTATTTTTATAGTAATTGATTAATGAGCATTCACATTTATGGGATTATCCACTAGTTAATTGACCCTTCATGAGACTTAGGGGTTCAACAACTTGATTTCTATATACTCTTAGGATTATCTGTTAATAACTTTAGTTAGGTCGTTTGCCTCGAAAAAGTTCATAGCATGTCATCTTTCTTCAAAAAAAAAAAGTTACTCATGCACTACCATCACATAATAATAATAATATGACTTGAATTTATTTATTTATTCATATTTGACTAAGTTATTTATTGTCAACTTGTTTCTAAATATGTTACAACTTGGAGTGAGTTGTTGTACAATTTGATGTGAATTCCAATCATATAGTACAATTTATTTGTAGAAATCTACTTCCTCCATTTATAAATACATATAATGTGGTCGAGCTCGTCGCACAGGGCTTGCCTAGTGAGGGTTACCTCTCATGTGTGGTTTGCGAGCTATTGCATAGGAACGGGGTTTTATCCTGTGCGCACCCAAAGGGTAGCGATTGCGGGTTCTGAAATTATAATCTCATGATAATTTAGTCTGTGCACCAAATGACCCCTAATAGTCTAATTATTTGAGGGTTGGGAACAAAAATAACATATTCAATGTAGTTCCATTAGTGGAGTATCAAAAGACATTCTTACCTCTATTTTATGAAGATAGAGAAACTATTTTCGATAGACGTTAGAGAAGAAAAATAAAAAGGAAAAAATGGTGGAAAGTATACCCCTTCCATATTAGGGTTATAGGTTTGAAAATTGGAAACATCAATAAAGACCAGTGACATGTGGACACTTGGTTTAAATTGTAACCACTAGCATACAAAAGATAACTTCATCGAAACTTCTAGATCTTCACATTCTTGTATGACACCTCCCCAACTAAGTCATGAGCCTTAATATGCATGGAATGGATATCGAATCGAGGTCTTAAGTTTGAGTCCTAAGAATAAAATTGCTTTTGATAGACAATATTTTACTGGCAAAATGAGACTTTTGATGTGAATTTGAATTAATTAAATCCTAAAGCGAACATCGAATCATGCACATGGAATAATGACAATTTCCTTTTACTTTCATATAATAATGTACTGAAAATATAGGTAATTACATCAACAAATACACAATTCTTTCATCATTGAACAATTTACATAAATTACAATTACATTTTTTCATAATTTAATTTAATTTATACACAATCCACAGCCAATTTTCTTGAACTTTTTTTTTCTTTCCAATTTTGAGAAATGACTCAAAACTTTTTCTTTTGCTTGACAGGCCCTCTTGGAATCTTATTGAGCACTTCAGTATCAAATTTATTGTAAAGTTTCTTCATATCTTGGTTACCTTGCCTTAATAAATAATCCACCTCATTATGATACCTTTCATATAAAGCTGGTAATGTTGCTAGGCAAACAAATCCTACAAACCAATTCAAAATAAATCGAGGAATTCAGATCTCTTGGCCACTTACAAAATTAATAGTAATTAAAAAAAAAATCACAATTCGAATCATAATGTCACGAGTTTGGGGGAGGGGGGTTGTTGAATTTGTGATTTTAAATAAGTCATGACGTTTCTAAGGTTGTAAGGGCTAAAATCATGAGAAATTTAGAAGATATAAGAATGTGTCATTCTATTTTTAAGATTATTTTCTTTCTTCTTAGTTTGTCTTGAAAAGAGTGACATATTTATGTATTTGAAAAAAATCTAACTTTACTCATTTTACTCGTTGATGACATGATTTTATAATCACACAATTATCATGACATATTTAAAATCATGTCTAATCGAATATGTACATATAAAATGAAACGGACTGAGTATATTATAAAAGAAAAATAAAATCCAAATTCCAAAACTTACCTAGGTACAATAAATTCAGAGAGCTGAAGTAACTTCCAATAACTGATAATATCCATAGGAAAGTGATTGCCTAAGACCAAATAAACCAAAAAAATTGGAGTTAAAACAAAATTTTCAATAGAAAATAAAAATAAAAGAATTAAATGAAATTGCATATGATAAAAATGTACCAGGAAAAAATTTCTGAAATCTTTTCCAGAAGAAATTTCATAGAATTTCACCAATATAGAGTTGAATTTCCCACATAACCATCTAAATGTTGAATCAGATATCATAAATGCTCGAAAATCGGGAGGATTCCTGAAAAATTACAATTTTTTCACACTATCAGATCATCAAATTGCCCTTCATAAAAATAGATGAATCCCTATACTCAAATTGAAATTTCCAACGTTATACCAATAATTATGATGGGATGAATAAGACAAGTTATCTGTTACAATAGATAAAATCAACCTGATAATGTAACAATTTTGTATACTATCGATGTATATAAGTTAAATTCGAGAATGTATTGTGAAAATTTACCAATCAACAAATCCAGCTCCCATAGACCAAATGAAGAGAATTAACATGATGCTCATGGAAATATGACACAAAAGGGTCACAATATTATACTCCATAACTTCAAAAAGGGACCAAATTAGTGTGAATCCAATTAAAATGGATCCTGTTATTGTCTTGTCTCTCCATAACAATATGTCAGCAACTGCCAAAGAAAAAAAATAAAAAAATAGCAAGTTATAATTAATAAGAACAAAGAAATAACATGCAATATAGGCTTATATACTGGTCTGCGAATAAAGTCTGAAAAAAAAAGTTACATATATAGTGATAATCTTAATGGTATATATGTTGTTTTTTGAAGAAAATTATGAGTTTAACACAAAACAGACGTTGTCACACTATATTAAGAATGAGCTAATTCATGAGAAAATTATACGCAGTATTTCAATGGTTGTAGATGAGATTATTCTCTACATCTTATTATTTCGGGTGTACCAACAAAGTCTCACATCAAAAATTGATGAGAAAAATTAAGTGTTAAAATTCACAAAACCACTTTTAGCCGTCCCTATAATTGAAAAATAGTCATTGTCTTCGAGTTTTTAAATTTCCACAAGTGAACCTCCCAATATCATGTCCTAGATCAGTATTTTCAGTCGTGAAATTGAAACTCATGTGACAATGTGTCTATTTTTCAAAAACAAGGCCAAAAAGTAACAAGGAGCTATTTCTACAATGCTGGAATAATCTTAATGATTTTAAACTTCTTCGAGAAGATTATACAGAATTTGCACAAAACGAACAATATCACACCATGTTAAAAATACATGTGTGCTAATTAGCCCTACACGCCTCAATATATATATACTAAGTTGATAACCAATGTACATAGGTTTATCTATAGATGATTATATGTATACATGTAAAAGACATTTGTTTACATAGTTCAGATTGAAAATAATGAATTCAATTGAACACGCAAAAACATCATGGATCCACCTCTCTTCTAAACAAAATGAAGAAAAATTAAATGAATATAACCTTTTCCTCCTCCAAGAATTGCATGCATTGGCCTATTATGAGCCAAAGATCTTCTTGTGGGTGCCAAATGTGAAGGGTGTGGATCATCAGAATCAGAAGAATAAATTGGCATATTGTTTTTATAAATTATATGAACAATATTGAATTATTATGAGTAATAATATTGTTGAAACTTGTTGGAGTTTGAATATAATAGAAAAGTAGTATGGTTTTAATTTTATTTATAGTTTGTTGTAATTCTAAATTTTGGAAGACAAGTATACATAAAATACAACAAGCAAAGAAAGGAATAGCTTTAGCATGGCATTGAAGTTTTACTTCACATGAGAAATCTAAGCTAGCTAGCATCTTTGTTGTTATAGCATTATATTACTAATTCATCTTTCTTTGGCATGTGTGTGAGTTTTAACATATAGGTTACCACCGAAGGTTGTGGTGAGATGGATAGGATATCTCTTCATCGTTACTTAGAGGTCTCAATTACTAATTCATCTTCTTTGGCATGTGTATGTGTTTTAACGTATAACTTACCACCGAAGGTTGTGGTGAGATGGATAGGATATCACTTCATCGTTACCTAGAGGTTTCAGATTCAAATTTTCACAATAAAAAAAATTCTTGATAAGTAGTGGCGGAGCCATTTTATGTATAAATTATTGTTCAGCCAGGTTTAATTTTATGTGTGTTTGTATTGTTTTATATTTTGACACCTCTCGGTAAAATTTCTCATTTTGCCACTAATAAAAAGTGTATGTCTTTTTAATCGGTCATATGCAACGTGAATCTAAATTAGTCTAGACCTCCAAAGCTGTACCAAACACCAGATGAAAATTTTACATTAGTCACTACTAGTTGTAATTGCACGATTTAGCATTTAAATGGATTACTCTTTAGTTTTTGTTCTTCAAATGGGTTGATCTTTAACTTTTACCCCTAGAAATCGACTTATACTTAGCGAAACATAAATTCTTTTAACGGTACGAGTATAACTTATGAAATATTATGATGCAAAAATATAAACTTATGTCCTACGAAAGAATTTTTTGCTTTAAGGGGTAAAAGTTAAAGACCAACACAAAATTGGGTCAAAAGTGCAAATGACACAAATTATGATTTAACTAACTAAGCCCAATTTCTTTTGCAGGCCCATTTAGAATCAAACGGATTATACCAGGCAGAAATTGCATTAGGTAGCCACAGTTTAAACTTCAGTCTTCCTGCAAGAAGTGGACATTTGGACTGCACTAATGTTAAATACATTATAAAATTGGTTATTTTTTAAATAGAGGTCCTGAAAGCGTTATTTCGCTCGTAGCTAACAGAACTATGTTGTTAATTCGTCATTAAATAGAGTTAGCAATGAATTGTGTTGTTTAATTATGAAATTTGTCCATCGCTAAATCTTGTTTTTTTTCTTAAGTAGTGCTAGCTTTATTTTGTATAATTTGTTGGTAAATTTTAATTTAAAGTAATCGAGTTAAGACATATATCAATGGCATGTCATTTTCCAATTTATTTATGCAATCTGAACATTAGACTTAAATGTCAACTTTTTGCAATAAAAGTTTCCATATTTATTGGCTTTTTAAAAATATATAATATATATAATCAAAGATTTAGATAAGATCTTTGACCACTAAATTGTCTTAACAAAAAACATTTTTACTTTACCTTGATGTGGTGATCTTATTAATCATCAAAAGCTATAGGGTATCAAAATTCTACTATGAAGTAATCATTAATGACTCTTCTTATTTATGGTACATTTTAGGTCCTGTGAAAATCTATTGTATAGACTAATCATTGCCAAAATTAATTAAAATCATTTGTTTATTCATTGAATTTCAACTCAAGTTTTGGGGTAGGGGGTGGGTTGAAGTTATGCTTTTTTAACCTAAGATCGCTAATTCAGATTCACGTCGCCCAGATGAAAAAGCATTATTTATCGGAGTTTCTGCATTTTCAGTACTCGAACTCAAACTCAAGATCTTATCATGCCCCTTGATATTATATAATGATATATTGTCACGTGTTAGTCATAAATTTTTTTTACCAACATTAACGATTAAGTCTCATCGAAGGGAATCGTCAAAGCTATGGTAAAGATGTATTTGTGCGACCTATATATGTGTCACAGGTTTGTTTCAGAATAGACTATATATGTACTTAACATTACGTTCCCTCTTAGGACGCAATTTTTTCTCATCGTGCAACACAAGATACTTCATGCATTATAAAGTCATATATACTACTAAAGGGTACGGATCTTTTCACATCCTACATGAACACAAGATATTTTGTGCATTTGAATCGTATATATACTATATATAGTATATTTTTAATATTGAAAGAATTTTTGTACGTAATGCATGCCAAGATTGGGCCCTTCATATAATGATGAAATCATATTTGATGTTGACTTAAAATAAAATAGGACAACAATAAAGTGTTATATTATATCGTAGGCGCATGCCATTGCCCAAAAGTTAATGGATTGGATCACATCACGGAAAAAAAATGACTTCTTCATGATTAGGAGACACTATTGTTACCTCAAATATTTATTCGCGCTCGATGTTAATATCACGTGAATAACTAAATAAATAAATATATATATATGAATATTCATTCCTTCAATGTTTATTGTTATTTCGATAGTGTTGTCTTCGAGGTCTTCATCTATTTCCCTTTGGTCTGAATATTTATAGTCGATAAATCTGATTGAGGTTTGTGTATATATATACATATATATATATATAATCATTTAGACTATTAATCTTTTTTATGTTGATAGCGTTTTCTCGTCTTTTAAATATTAATCATTGAAATATAATTCACTGTTAGAGTTTCTGAGGGTTATAAATCCAAGTTAAAAATAGATCAAGAATAATTTTCTCGTCAAAAAATGTTTTCTTTCTAGAGGTCTCGGGTAGTGGAAGATAAATAATCACTAAGGAATAGTTTTAACTATGATCAGGAAGTAAAATAATACTTGGGGAGACATATATCTCGTTAACTCAAGACTTTTTAATCACAATATAAAGAAAAATGTTACATATCATCAAATATTGACGCCTATAAATGTTTTATACATTTAATTTTATATATTTTTCTTTTCTTTTTAATCTGTTTATAAAATCAAGACATTTTAGAATGAGCAAATAATTGTCACATGCTCTACAATGTATATAATTTTTTTATTGGGTTACAACTTTATTATTTGTATTTATTTTTGATGATTTTTACAAAATATATATAGAGTCTTAATCAAAAGTTATTAAGATTGGATGAACTCATACGTTATTAATTAATTTTTTCATCCATCTGAATAAAGATTAAAATATAAACCTCAGGTGTTAATAATTTTTTATCGTGCAACACTTGCATCAAATAACCTTTCAATACAATTCCATATATATAAGGGATTTCGATATAACACAATATTTTAAATTCAAGTATTATATTTATATTAAAATATAATAATTTTAAAGGATTAGAATTCAGAATTCATAAATTTTAAATTTTAAATTCGTTTCTAATTCCGCTCGACCAAAGAATAGGACCACATAAAAAAGGGTGAAAATAAAAAACTTTTATTGATTCATAATATTTGCTCATAACTCATGATTGTTATGATAGCTTCAACTAGTGGTAAGCATGCCGATATTATTACTAATAATGTGGGAGTAACTTTAAAATCTCTATCGACATCTTCTCAGTTGAGTTTGTCATGTCAAATTTATCTAATCAAATTTATTTTTTTTATGTGATTTGCAAATTATTGTACATGAGCGAGTTTATGTAATGCACACGAATTTTTGTTGATTTCCAAAAATTAACTTTAAAGCCCTTCATTTTCTAAAATATCAAATTAAACTACTTATATACTTGGCTAAATCTAGTCCACTTTTTACTTATAGATATACATATATTCAGCTATGGAGATTAACTACGAAATTTATCGTTTATCTATTGCTAAATATTTAATAGCTATAATATTTTTTTCTTAAATTGTCGCTAAAAGAGGATTAACGACAGATGCTATCCATCGCTAATTCTTATTTTCTTTTTATAGTGTAAATCCACAAAACCAAAAAATAAAAAAATTCAAGAAAAGTATATTATATAGTTTTTATATAATATACTCTTTGTTAGCATAAAAAGTGGAAAGAATCAAATGATTTGTTAAAAATAAATCCTTAGTTTACTTTAATTAACCCAGCACATGATTAAGGGGAAAAAAGGTGGAGGGGAGAAAAAGTAAATCTTCTTTTTATTTTGCTTTTTAGGTATATATTTAACTTATATGACTTAAACTTAATATTTTTGACACGAAACATGGATATAAATATGAAAACTCATTAAGTTTGGATTAATATAAAATTATGAACCTATAAATTTTAAAAATACGATACTCCATCTGTACTAAAAGCCTTAAAACTTGAACTTGTCAAACATAAAAATTTCATTACTAGAAACAACGGGTTTTTTTATAAATCAATGGAAAATTGTTTACTATAAAACATGATTTTCCCACTTATTTCTCATCAAAAGAGCTCACTGGTAAAATACATGGTGAAAAACAGATTCTCACTTAAATGTCGGGAAACTTCCTAATTTTGTCGTAGAAAAACACTACTATTTTTTTTTCTTTTCTTACTGATTCAATCAAAATATTTGTGAAAATAGTCACTGAACATTTTTTAGTGGAAAATTTCAATGTGAAAATAGTGATTTTTTTAGTAGTGTTTGGATGCCTATGACCTTCCCCTTCTATAAATAGAGGTTACATGTCAATGTATTCATCACAACACACACAACAACATAAAAATACTCTCATCACTTACCACACAAACACACACACACACACTAGATCATCCAAAATGACAATGAGGTTTGTGGCTATTTTTGCAATTGTACTTTTTTTGGTTTTTGTTCAAGAAACTAAGGTAACAAAAGCATATGTGAGTTGCAATCCATTGCAACTAAGTCCATGTGCAAATGCCATAACATCATCCACAACTCCAAGTTCAATTTGTTGCTCAAAGTTGAAAGAACAAAGGCCATGTCTTTGCAAATACATGAAGGATCCAAGACTTCAAAAGATGATTTCTTCTCCTAATGCCAAGAAAGTTGCTTCTACTTGTGGTTCCCCTTTCCCAAATTGCTAAGAATACTAATGTCCCATTTCTATATTATTAGCCTTTTAATATTGGCCTAAGACGAGTTTATATGGAGTAACATGGTATGACCAGTACTGAAGAGTCATAGTCGACCCCTACCTGTTTATGTAGTAGTTGTTTGTTGTCTTCTATAATTAGCCTTTAATGTTGGGCTAAGATGATTTTATATGGAGTAACATGGTCAGTGAGGAGTACTCATATAGTCAGTTCCGACTTATTTGGGACCGAGGCGTATGTAGTTGTTACATTGTTGTTGTATTCTATAATTAGCTTTTTATGTTTAAGATATAACTAAGATGTGTATTTTCTTGTTGTTGAAGAGTGTAACATATCCTTAATGTTGTACTTCAATTAGTAATATATTAATGTTGGTATTAATGTTTGGAGTTAATTATCTTGAAAATGTTACTCTTAGGTAATGTAATATAAGTTTACCAATGTTGGTTGTTGTAATTCTAGTTTTCTTCAAGAATAATATGTTTGATCAAATAGTAAATGTGCTTTTTGATGATGTCTTCTATTATGAGTTATTCATTCATTTTTTTTGTCTCTAACCAACTAATTAAGCTTTGTTAACCCATGATTAATAGTACAAATTACAATAATTAGTTCAACATCAAGAAGGGATATTTCATATATCTCCACCACTTGGCTCGACTAATCTAAATTCGCATTGTGTAGGCCTTATTAATGGGAAAGTGTTGCCTACGGGGAGTTTTTCATTCTCCAAATTTAAACCCGAGATCTCTGGTTAAGATAAAGATATCTTATCCATCGAACAATTAATACCTCTTCATGGTTAGATGAAATTGATTGTAGATAAACAATTACCATGTCCAAACCAAGCTAGGAATATAATGTGAGCAAGAAATTTATATTTGTAACTCAGACATGTTTTTCAAACGGATTATATGATTATTATTTTTTCGAGATGGTTAAGCACAACGGAGATCATTCAGAACCCGCTGGCTTGATGAAACATCTAAATATTTATAAAAGTATTTTTCATCAAAACTTTGCCATTTTATGAGCTTTATGTGTTGTATATATCACCTAATTTACCATGTTCTTTTTGTAGGTTAATGCATTCTATATCATGAGAAGTCATAACTCTCAATATATACAACAAACACAAATATTACGAGGATTCATCATGAATTGACAAATTTTACGCTGGTTATTAGCCTATTACAACCTTCCTCCTTTATTCAAACTTGAGACCAGCAATATGAGCAAGCTCATACAAACAGAGTTACATCTGAACAAACATTGTAGCACTCAAAATCTCAGCAAAGTAATGAACATTCTATCGAAACAAATTCAAAAAAAATAATAAGGAATACCATTCTTTCATTTCATAGTTTGTTCACTTACATAGAATTACAAAATAAACTGCAGAAAATTGATTCAAACTGTAAAATTGTACCCTTTTTCAAGTTCAATACCAAGAAAACCATAGAGATCATAATCTATAATAACCTCCTCAGAAAAGCTATTACAGACACGACGTGGACGCGAATGCTGCTTAATACGAATTTACTTAAATTCCTATGAACTACGTCATATATAATATATATTATGTATGTAAACTATGGATGGTACAAAACCAAACCAAGGACTAGAACTCTTCATGTTTAAGTTCCTCATGGAAACATCCTGTTCGATTTGTAAATGTAACGGACCTTTTAGAAGAAACATGGATTCAGCCCTTTCTTTCAGTAGATTCGGTATAGTTAGATGCTGCCATTCCAAGTCCTTCGTTTTGGTGTTTTTGCCATCCACCGGTATCAGCCTTTGAGTGTTTCCAGTAGTAGAAAATGGATCCGATCATTGATAGTAAGGTCAGGGCAGCGCCAGCAGCAAATACACCTTTTCGGAGGGTGGCACATGACAAGCTTTCAACTTGGAAAGCCGCGCGATACTTTGTATGGTATGCATTCTTTGCTGATCCTGCCAATAAGCATGCTTCTGCTCCTAAAAAGCTAACCCTGTTTGTCATTCAAAAAAGGAAGTAAGCAATAGATATATGTTGTTCTACTGCCATCAAGTTTCCGTGGCTGCTTTAGATAGGGAGGTTAAGAACTGAAAAAGTAACTATCGTGACAACGGCCATAGACTATGGAGCCAAAAGGTAAAAAGAATGTGATACAGAAGAAATGTGAATTAAAGTAACGGAGTATCTCAGAGAATTTTGCTAGTATTTTCACTCACCTCTCCCTTGATCCCTCTTCATTTTTCCGCTAGTGTTTGGCCATAGATTTTGGGTCATCAAATTGATCAGATATTCAAATATTTCAAGTTCCCAAAAGTCGCTCGACTAGTTTTTGGATTATTGGGACTTCCACAACTTCAAAACTCAAATTTTCAAGTTTCAACTTCAAAAGCTATGGACAAACGAGAGCGAATCATTTTCTGGGGAACAAAGTTGAATGTGTTCTTATTTCTTCATATGTTTATTTAACAGGTCTTTGCCTGTTGTTTGCTTCTTAACTAACATCTTTATCATTTTAAGTAATGGATCATTAATTTCAATTTTGGCATCTTAAATATCACTTTATGTTCTTTTACATACGAATGTTCATTAAATCTTTTGTTGCTTTTATCCACTACCGAGAACACCATGTCAACATCGAAACCAATGAGAATAGCCTCATGCACTAGCCAACTATCTAAACTAGATGTCACCTATCATCACCACATTCAATCAAAACCATCCGTGTTTATTCTAGGGCAGTGTCAATGCTAGTTGTCTAAGTCTATTAAACAACAATATTACTATACCTTACTCCCAAAGAAAGTAGGGGTCGATGGTATGAATCAATTCTGCTCTAATCAGACCTAAATCATTCGTGCTAACTCCTCCAAACTAGTGGTAGAATTTACTTGAGCTGATGGTCTTCCGGAAACAGCTTCTTTGTCTTCACAAGGTAGAGGTAAGGTGTGCATACACACCACTCTCCCAGACCCGACTTGTGGGATTAGATTGGATATGTTGTTGTTATCATCTCTCTCCTTATTTAGAAACACTAACCAACAAAGGTGGAGCCAGGTTTTAAAGCTTATGGGTTCGGAATTCTAGTTCTTTCAAGTTAATGTGTTCTAAACTAAATAATTTTTACATATTTTACATATTTCTTAAGAAAAAAAATACAAAATTAAAGCTATTGGATTTGGCAGAACCCGCACGCTCCACACTAGCTCCACCCCTGCCTAACTGAACACAAAAAGCAAAGCAAACACTAAGCAGAACTGGCTGAAAGTTACACATGTATACTTCCGAAAGGCAAAACACCATCATCACAGATTGTTGAAGTTTCCTCTTTCAAATTCAGTTGCAATATATATGGAAATTACTTTTCATGTTTCTTCTTAATTAACTTGTGTATACATACATCATGAGATAACCAGACTAACTGTTGTACAAAAAAAGAAGTCAAAACTCACCTCAGCGGAACTACAAAATATTTTCATTATTTTATCTATTCAACCACTTATTTTAGTGCCGGTAAGATTGGGCAAGTGGCAATTCAAAGATCCATCAAGGGGTTTGCACCTGTTACAGGTGTCACAGCTACTCACAAACAACTTAATGAATCAATTTCCTCGGTGAAAAAGACCTTTATAGTGTCACACTAAGTTGTGATCGCACTTGTGCAATAGGTAAAGAAATGCTCAAAACAAATATAACTTCTTTTTTTATCTCAAGAAAAAAGACATTGGTTTTGAGCATTTCTTTACCTATTGCACAAGTACGATCAAACCTTAATGCATGCTATAAAGATCAGAATTTATCTAGTGGCACCATTTTGGCTCAAACAAAATGAAATCTAAACCGTGAAAGAAAGGAAGGGGTACAGAACTTCATCAAATGGTGCAAACAGACAGGAAGAGTAAGGTGACCAATGGAACTTAGGAATACTTAGCACCCAACTACGGAGAAAAAGGTTAAATGGATTTTGTGCCTTTCAGACAACACAAAGTATACTAACATAATCACACGAGACTTTCTAGTTTTCTTTAGTTCTGTTTTTCCATCTGTAAATTACAGTTGAACCTTTTTCATTCTTCTTTGTCACAAAATCATCCTCAGGCTTCTTCACCTATGAGTCTCCAATAAATCCAACATACGGTTACTCTATGGCAAGATTAAGTTGCAATAAGGTATGATGCCTCCATTAGTTTATAATTGCAGAAGTATCAATCTTAAACTAACAAATAACAATTAAGCCAATCAACAAAAACAATCTCATTGCCTAAATCATGTGAATATTTTGTTAACTCAAGAGGCTAAGCGCGCTACAACCAGACAAAAGAATGTAAATAAACTAAAAGTAAGAGAGAGAACAGTAACCATATTCTTACCAGGAGAAGACAAAGAAGAAAATGGCACAAGTAGTAGAACTACCACCCATCATTCCTCTTCCAAAACACAAGCACTTGGTAATGCCGTTGACCAACGTTTGGCTAATCAGAAGCAACCCAAATGCCGCCAATCCATAGGCTGTAGAAGCATCCGTTCCATATACACAGTACGTCCGTTCATCATACTTATCCGGCTCAACTTTCGCCTTCACAAACACAAAACAACATTCAAAACTCCATCTTTGACTACAAAAAAAAAACCCATAAAAGGGAACTAACTACAGAGAAACAACAATTACTACTACTACTACGCCTCAATCCCAACTCGAACAACAACAACAATTACTTTGCCTCAAATTCCAAGCAAGTTGGGGTTGGCTATATGATCCTTACCAACCATGCAACTATATTCAAAAACCAAAAGAAGTTCAAATCTTAACTATACCCCTGAAAACAGAACACCAAAACATTTAATCTTCAACTAGACTCATTAGCAACAACAACAACATACCTCTGCAATCCCACTACGGGGAGAGTAGAGCTATGTTGCTTGGACTCTTCATGAATGCCGATAGTGCGTGTCAGATCCTTCCAAAGTAGTGCATTTTTGGAGGATACGACATGGTGCGGCAACATTTATGTAGAGTACGAGCAACATAGGAGTAGAGTGTATGCATACCTTAACCCCTACCTTGGGAGGTAGAGAGGTGGTCTCTGATAGACCCTTGGCTCAAGGAAGACTCATTAGCAAATAAAACCAAAAACTCAATCTTTACAACACCAAAAAACAAAAACAAAACAAAAAAAAAACAAAATATTCAATTTTTAACTATTCAACACCATCCAGAAATACCAAACACCCCAAAGAAACAAATCAATCCTTAGCAACACAAGAAACCAAAAACATCCAACACAATCCAAGCTTTAACTACAACCAGAGACAAAAAATACACTAACGCAAAAAAATCAGTCTTTTACCCATATCCAAAACCAAAAAACCAATCTTCAACTATACCCAGAACACCAAACACCCAAAAAAAATCAATCTTTAGCAACACAAGATTCAAGAAACCAAAAACATCCATGAAAATCCCATCTTTAACTATACCCAGAAACAAAAAACACCCAAAAATTCAATCTTTAACAACACAAGAAACCAGAAACATCCAACACAATCCCAATCTTTAACTAAACCCAGCAACAAAAACACACTAACACACTAAAAAAAACACAATCTTTACCTATCTCCAATAAACAAAGAACCCAAAAAAATAATCTTTAACTATACCCACAAGCAAAAAACATAGAAAATATAAGATAAGCTCAAAAGGGTACCGTGCTACGACGTCGTTCAGCACCGACAGCAAGAACAAAAGCAATGAGATGAAGTGCAATAACAATTACAAGAACAGGAATAGAAACCGCCATTACTGCCCAAACTAGAAAACAAATTTTTTCACTTTCTCCTTCTTTATAATTTCTCAATCAAATTCACTCTACTTTTTTTTTTTTTTGGTTAAATGGGATGCTTTTACTTTACTTTTATTCGAATATATATTTAGCACTTAGCAGCTGCTTTTTGAAGTTTTGAGTTACTATAACAAGTGTATACTCATTTTTGTAACTTTATGAGAAAAATGATTAATCAAATAGTGTTTTTGGATGGTAGGGTCCTCCTCCTCCTTCCTTGTTTGATAGTGACTGGAGATCCCTAGTGACTGTGTACAGTACACTAATTAGTGTCCGAGTTGCGAATTAAATTATCTCGAGATTATTGTTAACAACAGAAAGTTGAATAGAATAAGTGAGATATTTAGAAAAAAAAAACAATTTTTTTTTTTACTTTCAATAAGTGAAATATAAATTTATTTCAAATTTAATTTTGAATATCTCGTCTTTATCTCATGAATCGACCAACTTTTTTCTTTAAGCAAAGAAAGTGAAATGTGAAAAGTTGAAAGAGCATAAATGCAGAGCTGGAGTTTGGGTGGCTGCCGGTTATCCGGTTGTTCTTCACCGGCTTTTCTGCATTATTTTCCTTTTTGAGTGATTTTGTATTAAAAAAATATTTTCAAGAAACTATTTTTAAATTTATTAAACCAATTGAGCAGGTCATTTGAAGGTGGTACTCTCCACATAATTTTCTTCATACTTAGAATATTCTCTTGAACTCGAGACCTAGTTAAAGATGGAACAGTCTCACATTATACCATAACTCATATTGTTCCCTTTCTTTGTGCACTTTCTATTAAAAGTTATCTTCAAAATATATTTTTATATTTAAAGTTAAATTTATTATTGCTCAAATTAGTCATATATATGGGGAAATTTTAGAAAATAGACATAATAAGGCTTTATAGCTATAGTATCGATAATTGAGCTCTATAGTTATAGTTTCGTTTGCTATGGAGGCTACCGTTTATATATTTCGCTTGCGAATATACAGATAAGATAAGTATATACAAATTCTATATTCATACATTTAGGAATTTTTCAAAACTCCGTTTGTGTATTTCGCTTGTCAATATACAAACAGAGTAATTTATTATGAATTTTTCATAAACCGTATACAAATAGTTAGGGTAAGCATATACAAAATTCTTGATTTATCCAATCAAGAACCAAATTATACAAATTCTGGATTTATACAAATCAGGTGAATTATACAAATCAGTGAATACAAGAATTTGGGAAACTACAACCACGAATTATAATTTTCTCAAATTGTAGCTATAGTATCTAATATAGGCTAAATATTTGTTATTCTGCATAATTTTTCCTATATATTAACATGGATCCAAGCAAAGCCCAATCCTCTTATTGGGTTGTCTAGTTCATGGCCCT
>JAJOOJ010006916.1:0-29742 GCA_029582625.1 Solanum boliviense | reverse complement strand
CTCACACACACACACACACACACACACACACACATATATATATATATATATATATTATGTTATGTTTTTGCTAATACGGAATGTTGTGTCTAGTGTATATATTTATATATATAATAGCCTTTTATATGAAATTAATTGTTTTTCGTAAATATGATGAATATAAATTATTTATGAATATGAGAAGGAATAAAAAAATACAACAATTAAGTAGATTGGATGTTACACTACTTAAAGAAAAAGAAAAAAGGTACTCTATATGATTTTTGAATGTTACTATTAACTTATTAGTATATTAAAAAAAAATAAGAAAACTACTGTGATAACTTTGAAGATAATAATGGACCCTATATTTATAGAAGTCCATGTGATTTGTTTTACTCTTCCAACGTGTGGATAGCCATGTGGCCTCAATAATATGCTAGAATTTGGGTGATTTTTATGGAATTTGGTACTTCCATGCACGAAGTACAATTGCTATTAAGTTTTACATTTTGTTTATTTACGGATTTATCCTTGATCGTCCTTTTCTTCATGTTTCTATATATATAAACAGTTTTATGTCGAGGTTAATGGGTGCTTGAGCACCCGAACAACTACATGTGGGTCCACCCCTACGACAAGTTAATTCAGAATATAATCGTTAGGGGTTCATGATCCAATTCAGGTCGATTTTCCTTTAAAAGAAAGACTTAATATATTGACGGTATTTTAAATTTATTCGTAAATTTTATTTATATATATTCAAACTATCATTTATTTCTATTGAGAACTTCAACACATGATAAATATTTTTATTAGATAATTTCCATCCAAATCTTAAAAAACTTTCACTTGTGTTCACAAATATTTATTAGACAATTAAGTTAATTATATAAAATATGTTATGTCCTAATTATGGACATCAACCTCACTTGAAATAGATATGAGAGTTTTCAGTTTTTTTAAGGCTAATATGTATGATTAAAGGAGGTAACATATTTTAAGTGGTTAACTTATTTACATAATTAGACTTGAGAATTATTTGAACCGAATGTGCATAATATAGTACTATTTTATCATGTTTTCAGGTTATCAATTGAAATAAGTTATAATTTGAATGTCCCAAAAAAATTTTATAGAGTTATCGATGTACTTAACCTAAAAGAAAATCAAAATAATCAAGTTGAGTTTTCAAATGTTGGAATCAAAACAAACTAATTAAACAAACTTTCATCACTTCATTTTCGGTTCGGCTAATTTTATCGATTTGTTCGGTTAATTTGATTTTTTGCCATATCCTTTAAAATATATGATGATATATTTTCAAGCACATATTAAATAGACTAGACTACATTCCATCATAACATTTTTTAATTAATTACTCTTTAATAAAAGGACATATATTATTAAATTATTATAAGCCGGACCCATCGCCTACCGGCTAACAGTATATATATCATCAATAAAAATTTCATTTTCTGTTGAGCACCATTAATGACTAATAGTACCAAGTACTACTTGTTAATACTGTTTTACCTACAATGTAATGGCATTCTTTTCTTGTATTGAAAATTCAGTTGGTTGACTACATAAATTTCCACTTAGTTAGTCAAAAGTGAAGCCATAATTAAGAGTTTGAGGTTTCTAAATATTAGGACAAAAGAGAAAAATATTGTAAAACATGCTTCATTTAAAGAAAATAAAGAGAAATTTTTTGTTGATAACGGGGTTGAACCCACAATACTAGTGTGAAACGCATTTCCACCACCCCTTCCTCACCATTAAGCGATCAATCAATTTTGTTAGAGGTTCACAAGTTAACATACATAAGTACGTATATTAATTTTTAATACAAATACATGTTTACGTAAAAGCTAGTGGTTCATTCGAACCCACGAACGCCTGCCTAACTCTGTCTCTGTAGTTAGTAATTAAGGATTCGATTTCTCACCTTGAATTTCTTCTTCCCTTATCTTTGATTTTTTTATTTTATTTTATTTTAAAAAAGCTCTAACAAAATCAATAGTTGTATCTGTATGAGAATTTGTTACATAAAAGGGTGTGTTTGGTATGAAGGAAAATATTTCCTGGAAAACAAATAGATTTTTGACTTATTTTTTCATGTTTGGTTAGTGAGTAGAAAATATTTTCCAAAAAAGATTTTATAGTGTTTGATTTATGAATGAAAAATATTTTTGAGAATATATCTTTTATTTTTACTAAAGAGTACAAAATAATTTTTGAATTGAAATTGAAAATATTTTTTTAAAAATAAACTTAATTTTTTTTTGGAGGGGTGGAGATTGAGGGGGGGGGGGGTCGTGGGTGGGGGTGGAGTGGAGTGGAGTGAAAAAATAAAAATTTAAAATTGGAAATATTTTTAAAAACAAACTTTAATGGAGGGAGGGGAGTAGTGGGGCTGGCCGGGGGGGGGGTCGAAGGTTGGTGGGGTGAAAAAATAAAAATTTGAAATTGGAAATATTTTTTTACAAACAAACTTTAATTTATTTTTTTTTGGGAGGGTGGTAGGGGGCTGGAGGGGGTAGGGGGGTTGGGGTGATGGTGGGGTAAAACAATAAAAAAGTTGAAGTTGAAAAATATTTTTAAAAAATAAGCTCTAAATTTATTTTTTCAACAAAAAAATTATAATTTGAAATTGGAGGAAAATTTTGGAAAATGTTTTCCTTAATTTTTCAAGGGAAGTCATTTTCCTTAAATTTGAGGAAAATGAGTTGATTTGGAAAACATTTTACCCAACCAAACATGAAAAAATTGGAAAATATTTTCCTTCATACCAAACACACCCAAAGTCACCTCCTAATCAGTATTATTTTCTATATGATTTTGAATAATTTAGACCTCATTATATATTACTTTTTGAGGTGGAGTTATAAGCCTAAAATCTATATTATTCCTATAATCTTTACTTCTGGTCTGCCTAATAATATATTTGCTAACGTTTTAGAAGTCTAGTTTACTCTCACATTAATTAAAGGAATATATTCAGGTTGTCTCCTATAAGATATATACCTTTGGATAATCTTTATTTAATTAATTGGCTACGGTTTAGTTAGATACAACGTACCACATTTAGTTTTCTTTTACATAATTATATCAACATTAAATTTTGAAAAATAATATTTATTACCCATTTTTCTCGAACAACATCTATATATGTTTTAACTTTTGGAAAAGATAATATATTTCTATAAATGAAATACGCAGATGTGAAATTGTGAATCCGATATGATTATAATTTATAGTGTATCAAATTTGAATATCTTATCTTGTAAATGGCCCCAATTGTAGATAGTTGCGTCTTCTTTCCGAGGACAACGACGATGCTTTCGTTGTCATCTCGCTTTCTCTCCGGCAAGAAAATGATACTTACTTTCCTTCCGTTTTTACGTATCTCCTGTATTAAAAATAGTTGTTCATTTTTACTTGTTTAATTTAAAAAGTTAAGAGATAATAATATTTTATCATTTAATTTATAATTTACACCTTATTATTAACTATATAATCACTTCCCAATGTTTTTTCTTTCAAACATTGAATTTATAATCTTCAAAGAGTGATATACTCCTCCGATCTGTTCGACAATAATTGTCCACTATTGACTTGAGACACATCTTAAAAATAATAAATAATAGGAGTAATATTACTATATTATCATTTGACTTTATTAAATTCAATGTTTTGAGAAATGTATTAGATGATTTATTGTATTTAATAGTAAGGTAAAATAGACACAAAAGGTAAATTATCTCTTGATTTTCTAAACTGAACACTTATTATTGAATAACTATTTTTAAATTAATTGACAACTATTATTAAACAGAAAAAGTAATAAATTTGTGATTCTATATAGTACTCATTAAAAAATGTGTCAAGTTAACACGGAATAAATAAAAATGAATAGGGAGAACCATATTTTGATATTGAGACATTGAGTGGGTCTCATAAATCTTTTTTTTTTATTAAGAAGGGGTGGATGGGAAGTGGGGGATTTAGGGAGAGAGATACAGTGACATTTGAACACCCCCACCCAACTAGAATGAAGATACGGAGAACTCTTCAATTGAGTTACACCCCACATGGTCTCTAAATTTTTGTAATTTTTTTTTTTATAATACATAGTATGATTTATAAGAATAACAACTTTGAATTTGGATATATGATTATGAATTTTTGTTTTTGCTTACTTCATGGCATAATTACAAGATTAACAAGTTTTGGCTTTTTGACTTTTTAATATTTATCTTCAAAGCTATAGGGGTTCAAAAGTTTAAAATTACCTATTTGGAAGGTCATTGAGTGTATTTTCCTCGAGGGTGAGTAACAAGAATGTCTTGGTGTTGGGTTCAAAAGGGATTAGAGCGTCATGTGAAAGCTTACAATTTGCAAATCATAAGGCGATAAATTAAACAACACATAAAACTATACTAAAAGACATATATTATTATATGATATGACCGATTGGCCTACATATTTTAAAACTAATAAGAAAATATTAAAATTGTAGAGAGAAAAAATCTCCCCATGCATAAATAAAACTATTAAATGTCTACATTGTGGATACGTGTTGTGTTATGTTATGAAAATAAGGATCTTCAATTTATAAATTTCTAAATTTTTCCTCTAATCAAATATGAAAAATAATTAAAATTTTCTTTCAAGAAAAATTCAAGTATTTATGGTAATACTTTACTTTCTTTTAAAAGGAAAGAATAAAACATCAGGGAAAAATCTTTACACTTGGAGGTGGATGGTCTTGAAATTCAAATTTCACTTTTTGTTTTTATGTTAATTTACAAGTTTTGACTTTTTACTTGAAGGTTTGTTCATAAGATAAGCGAGTCAAAAATTTGAGATCATCTATTTTTAAGCCATTGATGTAATTTCCTATTGGGTGATTTACAGCCCAGAGGTAGTCAGTCCTCTGGCTATATCATTGCTCAAATTCCTTAATCATTATTATTATTATTATCGCGGTTTTGATGATCAACGTACTTACCTATAACACATTTAGGTTTTAATTCAAATATTTCTCTCCTGCAATCATGATTGAAATGCAGTAACGCAAGAGATCACAATTAATTCATAACTTGTTCTTTCCCTATCTCTTCTTCCATCGATTCAAGTTTCAACCCCGAAATCGATCGATCAGTACATTTTTGACAGTGTAATTTCTCACCGGAGATTGATTTCAGTACTCCAAAACAGTTTTGTCTCTTATGCAGCCACGGATAGTACAATATGTACCATTTAAGAGTTCCAATCTTTCTTTTATTAGCTATTTATATATTGTCATGATTTGTTCACCAGAAATGTAGCAGGGTCACGTTATTTTCTTATGCAGATATAGGCATATAGCACAGAAGAAATTATAATGATCATCTGCAATTTGACATGCATGCATGGCTATTTTAAGATGGAACTTAACTGTTATAAATTACAAAATATCTTCCTAATTACATGCATTTAGAGTCATCAACATGCTCAATTAATTTTTGGTTTTCAAATATATATATGTTCCCTTAGTCACAAATAAGGGTAGTTTTAGCTCATTTTTACACCTTTAAGTCAAATAAGAGAGTAATAAATAGTTTACTAAGTTGCTCATATGGCATAATACATATATTGGATCCTAAACTTGGCTTCAAATTTTAATTTTGACCTCCAACTTTCATAGTGCACAAATAGGTACTTTAACTTGTATAAAGTAGAACAAGTAAACACACGAGTCCTACATGGCACAATACACGTAGGACACCACGTAGGACAAAAAATGACATGTAGGATGCCATGTAGGACATGTGTGTCTATTTGTTCTATTTTATACAAGTTAAAGTGCCTATTTGTGCACTATGAAAGTTGGAGGTCAAAGTTAAAATTTGAAGCCAAGTTTAGGATCCAATATATGTATTATGCCTACTCATATTCACTACTCCCTCCGTCCTCTTTTAGTTGTCATGATTTTTTTTAGAGTTAAACTATAAGAACTTTGACTAAAATTTTCAATGTGTTTTTTTCATAATATTGATATGCAAAAAATTGCAATATATAGTACTTTTCGTATAGTTTTTGAATATCTAAATTTTTGGTTCAAAATATCGAATTAATGTAATCTAATTAAACTTTCAAAATTAATCAAATTGACTTTCGAAAAACACTACATGACAACTAAAAACGGACGGCGGGAGTAGATGTTTTGAAGAAGTAGTTTGTTACTCCATTTGATCGGATTTACTTGTCAAATTTTGACTTGACACACCTATTAAGAAAAGAAAAATTGGTATAGTGAGTTTACTATTTTACCTCTATTAATTGATAAACTCTCAAACATATTTACTCACTACATTTTTCAAAACATTAACTCAATGTTAATAACTTGAGGGTAAAAATAAATTATAAAATAAAAATAACTTGAGGTACAGTAGAATTTCTTTTTGTCTTTTCTTAATTTGTCAAAAATGACAAGTAAAAGTAGAAATCAAATTAGGAAATACTCCCTCCGTCCAATAATAGTTGTTCATTATCATACTAAAAATAGTTGTCCAATTTAGAAAATCAAGCTATAATTTACCTTTTGTGTCTATTTTACCATTGTTAGTAAATACTCCCTCTGTCCCATTTTATATGAGGTACTTTGACTCGGCACGAAGTTTAAGAAAGGAAGGAAGACTTTTAAAACTTGTGGTCCAAAATGAATGATAGAAATTTGTGTGGCTGTAAATCATTTCATTAAGGGTAAAATAGACATTTTATAGCTAAATTGTTACTTAAAATAGAAATGTGTCATTCTTTTTGGGACTGACTAAAAAGGAAAGTAAGTCATATAAATTGGGACAGAGGGAGTACTATTTATCATCTAACACATTTGTCAAAACATTAAATTTAATAAAGTCAAATGATAATATAGTAATTTTACTCTATTATTTATTGTTTCTTAAGGTGTGTGTCAAGTTAATAGTGGACAACTATTGTTGGACAGAGGAAGTACTAGACAAGTAAATCCGAACAAAAGGAGTAATACAAGAGTATAGTTGAAAAATATACTAATTATTGTCTAGAAGATGACTCTTATTTTGGGATATTTTTTTCTTGCTAATTAAAGTGGTGCTCATTGTCTTTCTTCGTCCCAATTTATATGGTACAATTGAAATTTCGAAAATTAATCAAATTTTTCTTTGACCAAAATTTATTTATGTCTTTCAAATATTTTAAATTTTAAATTATTATATTTATATAATACTTTCTATGTAGTTTTTCAAATATATAAATATTATTTCAAAAAATTTAAAGCTTCTATCTCTAAATTTACAATATACATTTAGAAATTTGAATATCAAAATTTTAACTAGGCCATGTAAATCGAGACTTGAGAAAATATATCTCATCCTTGGTTGATTAATTGCTAGAAGAGCTATGAGTTTTTACCAAGTAAGGACTTGTTTGAATAAGTCAGTAAGAATACCAAAATAAAGAATTTAGTTCGTATTAATAATAAAGTTTACGACAATTTTCAAAGGAGTGTCTCAACGCATTAATACAACGAATATATCATCATAACTGAAATTGGACCATACTACTTATGCATGCTTTTTTCTTTCTGCTGCAATATATATAGCTTAGATTTTAATGCTCTCCAAATATTAAATTTCCATATCTAGAATGGTATACGTGCTATAAAAGCCTATTAACCTAAGCGTCGTACTATCGTTATTATATTGTTTGGTATCATTATCACAAAGGAATTTCACATTGAAAAAAATAACCAAAATTAACTATTTATGCAACTACAAAAATGAAGGTATTAACTGTTTGTGCGTGTGTATAAATTTTAATACTAATGGCGATATATGGTTTTTTTTTTTTTTTTCTTTTTTTATAGTTTTTACAACATCTCAATTTAATTTCAAAATTTAGTTAAATTAATTATTAGAAAACGAATCAATCATAACAAATAAAAGTAAATGGAGGAGGTAAGTGACTAGAAGGTCACAAGTCACAACAAAAACATCACGTATGAGTTCAAGCACTTATTAGCCTCAGGATCAATTGGTGTCCAATTCTCTTTATTACTTGTATTAATTATGTGGGAAAAAATCTTTGTTAGATAAGAATAGCTATATATATGGTGGCTAATAAATGGTATAATGAAGTTTAATGACAGAATACATTAAAATAATTAGTTGTAGTAGATGTCGATCAAGACATGTTCAACGGAGAAATATATGCAAGTCACCTTCAAATTAAAGTTCCCCCCATTTTGAGTTTGAAAGTGTGGCATTAAAATCAGCTTTGTTTTAAAATCACATTCAAGAAAAAAAATAAATGCCGAGGTGAGATGGTCATTTAGAGTGGGAAGGAAGCAATGAGCTTGGAAGTTTATTTATGAAATTTATTTTCCTTATTTTTTACCAAATAAATTGTTTTCTTTATTGGTAAGAAACTTATTTTTTTTTTAATATTTGAAACATAAAAATTGGAAAACATTTTTCTTCCATGCTAATCATACCTAAAATATGATAATTTTTTTTTAATGATCGTAGTTTTTGACCCAACTTGCTGACAAAATATATTATCGAAAAGATTTCCTGACATGATTCATGAAGGTGTGTGCAATAGGGCACATACACCTTGTGCTTCTAGTTCATCATTTTAATTTTTTATTAGACAGAAAAGTCAGTTTGTGGTGTTGTAATATATATATTTTTTCTTATGTATACACCATGCACTTCAAATATTATATAAAGCCAATGCCTACCATGCATGTTAGGGTTGTTAGATATTGACTTACAACTTGTTTGGATGACTATACCATAAGATTTCATGATATATCATATTATATTATGTTGTTTTGATGAATATAATATTTAAATAAATTATATTATTTCATATTATTTTATAATGCTATGCACCAATAATATGAAGAATAAGGTTATACTATCACAAAGAAAAAATAGAATACGGAAAGATAGAGTAAAGGGTATTAAATACTCACTCCGTCCAAATTTATGTAAAAATGTTTGAAGTGGGAGGGTCAAATCACTTAGTTTTGACTATGAATTCAGATATAGCTTCTCCTGATAATTACAAGTCAAATTAAAAAATTATAATGATCTCTATTTCTGCATTGAAATATGATATGACTAATTCTTCAAATTCTATAATTGCATTCAAACATTTGTTCTTTGCTTTTTTTTTAGTCTACGTACTTATTTTGATTGATGATGAAGTAAGCAATTATACTATTCTTTTGAATGTTTTTGTCGTTTTTAATTCTAATTTGATTGATAATTTAACATATAGATTGTGTCAAAAGCTTTCAGCTGTGTTGTGATCGTTTGCTCTCTGTTATGAATGGGCGTAGACCAGTATTGGCAAATCAGCCCAACACCGGATTAAGTGGCTATGTGTGGGATCTGAGTTGATAAATAGAGACTTGTGAGAGAAAAATAGGTTTATGCGTATTATGATCATGCTTAGGCAAAGTCTATATCTCTCATCCTGCTTTCTCTAAGTCTAGCTCCTCGTCTCCTTCTTCAGTCAGCCGATCCTAGTTCTTATTTTCAATATTTCTGTATTTCTGTTTGGGATTTTACCTTTTGAGTTGTTGCCTTTACTTGGTAGAATTGTAATTGATCTTTAGCCTAATTAATATAGTTGAGAAACGAGTTAGAGTTATCGCTGGATTCGAGTACATTACACTCTCTGTTTCAGCTGATCAGTTTTTGGCTGAATTCGTAACTTTTAATTTACATGTGCTTTGTGCTCTTGTTTCCATGTATTACAAATATACTACTGCAACAATACAACTTGTTCAAAATAAATATACTTATCCACCTTCGGTGTTTGCACCAAATTAGACAATAAATCATAGAAATCACAAATTTAAAGTGCAAATACGTATCACATATGATAAAATTAAGGTTATATGCAAGATACATGTGTTTGGTGCAAACACTAGGCGCGGGTAAGGTTTTTCCTGGTCATTGTGATTTGTGTCTATCTAAAAGCATAGAACACGGTCACTAGAACAATAACACAACAACTGTAATCATAAGGAGTTTTCCCTTTGCCATGAAATAGATATTGTTCACACAATCTGGAAAAGGCACATGATAAATGGAGCTTATCTTATACAAACTGCATACTTTCTCTTTTAAGAGTACCAAGAAAGCCATATGCCTGCTTATGATCCTCCAAATTTGGTACAAATAAGACCATGTTCTTGAATGAAACAACTCTTTCTTCGTTTTTTTTTTTTTTAATTTTCATTTGCGGTGTTTTGGTGCTTTAATGAGCATCAATGTGCATTAATTTGCAGCGCACAGCCAGAAGAATCATTCAGCAAAACACGATTCATGTGTGCTTAATGCTGAGAATATCAATCCATTTATCATATTTGGACATGGTGCTATACTAACGGAAACTTCCCCTGGCAGAGTGTCAACTATATGTTTCACTTGAGAATCTCCTTCCATTTACTTGAAATGTACAAGCCAAAAACATGATCACCTTTCAATCATTGAAGGTCTTTTAGCATCAGCAAGAAGGTTAACAATGTTATGATGGCGATTACCCAAGATTTTGCACGCCATTTTCTTCCATCTGCTGCTAAAAGATGTGTGGGAAGTGCACATTCTTCCCCATTGAATAGCAACTTTGTTGGAAATCCATCCCCCTTTAATACATCAATACCTTTTAAGTGTTTCTTATTAAATCTAAGGACAGATTGTTGCTTTCCGGGTACTCTAGGGTCTCCAGGTTTTGGTCCATCAGCTTCTGCCATCAAGTAATTTAAACCAGGTAGTCCTTTCAAGAAAATTGTGTCATTTATGTTTCGAAGCAAAGTTCCATTGAAAGAAAAAGCTTGTGCAAATCCTGAACCTGTTTTCTTGAACTGGATGCCAACGAACCAGTCCACGAAATTAACTGCTCCCCAATTGAATAGGGTAATCCGAGCAGTCCACCCTGATTTGTAGTTTGAATCGATATGCCAGTTTATGGTAACCCCACACTTGTCGCCACAAGGTAACTGCTTAGGGACATGATAGTGCTTTAGTTTAGCCCAATACAAGGATTTCTCTCTTCTGTTTGCGAATGGCACCAGAAGTGCTTCTGGAGGAAGAAGCAGTCCTGGTGCATTTTGACTACATTTGACAGAATTGTCACAACCACATGCACAAGTGTTGCAGGGGATTGCAGAATCATTGTAATAGGCACTGTATGAAACACAGCACCGATTCGCTCTATCTTTTGGCTTTGTGATATTGCAGACTATTTGCCAACTTGCAATAGCTATTACAGTAGCATGAAGTCCAGTTGGATCTAAGAACTGTGCTTCATCTACTCTTAAGGCTTGTCCACATTTATAATCCGGATTAAGTAGACCGACAATTTTCCATCTTTCAGGAGGGTAGAGAGCTGTTAGATTCAAATCTGGTGGAAGCTTATAGACTTGTAACTGAAACACAGACTTTGAATTGGTTGCATTCATTACAGTGGGCATGATGCTACCATTCCTGCAGCAGAATGGCAACATACCTACATCTTTATCTTGAGCTCTTTCTCGAGGCAAATCAGCTATAGTAGGTTTCTTTTCACAGTTCAAAACTTTAGAAAAATCAAAGTCTTTATAGTACTGTCCTGCAGCACCATAGACACAATTTGAATAGTCTTTCTTGCGAGTGTATGCACCCCTCATCGAGTATATGAACTCCCCTCTCATCCATTCCCAGGTTAAATTCCACTGATCAAGGCGTCCCAAAGGATTACTATTTTGTATGGTCACTTGTGCTTGATAGTTATTCGGATAGGCTTGCATAACATCATAAGAGATCAAAAGATCACCATTTTGCCGTGGGAAATACTTGGTTGTGAAATTTTTAACCTTAAATTTTGGATCTTTCACGCAGCAGACATGCATTTTTGTTGCTGTCACACAATATACAAAAACAAAGATTCAGAATTCAATCAAGATTCGCGAAAAAAATGTAGCTGATTTACACACTTACCTTTGCGTTTCGCTGCTGGACATTTGTATCCATCATTGAAAAGTTTAATAGTTTTAGGCATGGGATAACCTGGTGGCTTGATTCCAAATTGTGTACCTGTTAACTCAATCTCTGCTTGAATCTTCTTAACATCACCAGCAGTATCAATCGACGTTTTCAAATCTGCCTGAGGATAGCCAGCTAGGTAAGTTCCATTTCCAACAGGAGCAGGAAAATCATCACCACTTAATAAAACAGCATTACTAGCTGAGACTAAAAGTTCGCGATTTTGAAACCCAATGAAGATTTTCCAGTTCTTGAGCTCATATATACCTGCATTAAGTACTGTTGCTGTAGCCTTAAAGGCCCAAGCTTGTGCAGTTGCATTCTTTACATGCGGAAGCTCTTTCGTCCTAGAGATGAATACATAGGATAAAAAAATACCATTGCAGTTATTTTCTGCAGGTGGTAATTTACCATCATAATCCTGTGCCTTAATATTGACAGAAAACAAGATTATGTAAAAGATGATGGATTTTGAGACCATCTTCATTATTTTCTACAAATTTTGAATAGGATTTCAAGATTTGGAAAAAAGGGAGGAAAAAAAGAAGAGAAAAGAGACATTTGAGATGATAATCTTGATTTAAGTGAAGACTTGGTCAGAATTCAGATGAAATTTTTTTCCTCCATGTAAGCTACGACTGAAATGGCGGGACCAAACTACCAACGGTTATTCAATCTTTTTTACTTTTATTTTTCATTAATTATGATCTGTTTTTTTGGTATTTTGGTTATAAATTACTTGACCATTTTGCCCTTAGATCCTTTAGCAGCATTGATTCTGTTGTTATTAATTTCAAGAAATTATAATTTTGAATCAATGTCCTAATCATGGTTTTATTACTCTTTTTCCAGCTCGATTTTTCAATAAAAGAAAAATAAATTACAGGCCATATTGTTAGATGATTTTATGCAAAGGGACATGAACTGCAACATTCTATTGGAGACATTGAGGTCCAAACAGTAACAATAACTTATACACAAAAAAAGAATACCAATATCTACATATAATGAAACTAGAGGAAAACCAGGAGTATGAGAGAATCCCTGGAGATTGTTCAAATCAAATAATTAGCATTAGTACAATCTTCAACCAATAGACTAAACGATTCAACTCTTTACACGATCCTTCCTCGTTGTAGTTACAAGAAGAGGAACGATAAAACTAAGAGAAAAATAATAGAAGAAATAAAGGAAAAAGAATTTATAATTCTCCCAAAACATTGTCCTGGTTTTGGAAGTTTTTAAGTTTTTCACATCTCTAAGCCCTCCTACTACTTTTTTAGGTTTCTTCCATATTACTTTATAACATTTGTAGTGTAACACTCTCTACATCTACTCAAGTTTCTATACCCTCCTCATCTTTCTCGTGGATCCTTCCCTGAGGACTATGAACAACTTTGATAGCTAGGCAATGACAGAATTCTCAGCAGTTTAGCTACAAGTTTGTACCATTAAGCCACCTCTATGTTTGGTGGTTTAGCATTGCCTTCGACAAATTTAGTCTTGGATTTTTCTGCTCGTGATGACCTTGACGAGGATGATGAACCAGACCTAGGAGAGGATGTCGACTTGGCCTTCCTCCGCTTTTGTTTCTTAGGACCCACTGTAGGTGTTACGTCCCTGTAAAGATCAGATGATTGTTGCTGTCTCATTGACTCTGTGTAGTCTGTCAAAAAAGACGGATAAGAACCATAAAGTATCTACAGAAAATCAGGATCGATACATCTTCTATAACAAACTTTCAGCTAGTTTTGTGAATCAACTTATATCAAGAAATTCCAAAAGTTGGTATTAGAAATCAGTCCATCACATGAAATTCAGATATTCATTTATGAACCGCTTCAAGTAGAATATGTAAAGATTTTGGTAATGAGTTCGCACTCAAATATATTAGCCAAGAGCAATGCAACCAAGTTGAGTGACCTATAAACAGATTGCATTGCCAGCATTTAAGAATCTTTTATGCATCAAAGTTCTTTCAAGAAAAACACAAGAAACTTGCACTCCCCTGATCAATTTTTTTACGCTGAATGTCACATGTCAAAATAAGTGATAATGCATAATGGTAATCTAAAGGAGTGTGCCAGAAAACTTAGTAACACTAGTTTCTAGCTTTCTTATCCAAGAGACAAAAACACAGAATACTTTATGAAACTTAGATTAGCTTAGCTTCAAAGAGAACTAAGATGAAAGCTTAATTGAGTGAAATGCCTGTATTACTAGTGAATTGAATGATTCCGACTCAAAGAATAATTTACAAGATATATATTCCTTTCTAACCTTTTAACAAGGGATTCTTTGGTAATCTTGATATTATGAAATTATTATATTAGTGTGTCATTGGTACTAGACAATATTTGCCCAACAGCCAAGATTAATTTTAGAAAAGACCTTTCTGGTGCCAAGTTAAAGACCTTTCTGTGACAGATAAGTCCAAAGCTTTCCCTGGTTTGAGGCAAAGAATCTTTGGGGTCCCTTTGGATTGAGGACTTTAGCCCTATGTAAATTCATTTTCACAAGCTTAAGCTTTTTGCACCAACTCAGATTTACCTAATATAATTTGGATTACAAATGCAAACTGCAGTCACATTTCATTTCAACCTTATTTTTGATTCATTTCAAATAACACTTGAGAATATGTCATTCGGAAATCTCATGCATTTAAAAATGTAAATTTGAATTCTCCTAGGAGATACACACCCTTCAAAGAAAAACAAAACAAGACGAAAACTATAAAACAAATAAAAGAAAGAATTGTCCTGTCCATTTTAACAGAGTTTTCTATACATTTGTACAAAACATAGGACAAGTTTATCATATTTCAATCAACATCTCAACCCGTGACAAAACCCTACAGCCATTGGGACATTGTCTGATTATAGACACTGCACATGTTTTAAAGCAACATATCAGACTCAGACACTTGCTTTGTTTTCTTGATTCTTTCCAAATGATTCCAACTATTCAATAATATGTAACACATCTTTAGTCATTATTCTTGGCTTGTCACATGACAATTGGTAGTAAAAGGAGCACACAAGAGGGAAAAGGAGAGTTTTTTAGAGGCAAAATATTAACCTTGTGATGCCCATGGAGAATGTGCAGAACCAGAATTACCAATAGAAGTTGCTGCAAAATCAGGCCCAGTCTTGAATTCATTCATCTATAAAGTTCCAAACAAACAAAATATTAGGTATATGAAAATTAAAAAAAAAAAAAAAAGAATCTTTCTTACAAAATGATGAATTTAGAAAAGGGCATATACAAATATGTGGACCAAAGAATGGTGAAAAAAACTAAAAACATACCCAACTAGGTGCATTGCCTGATTGTCCATCCCAACCAATATGTGCCACATGCTTAACATCAGTTGGAAATCCAATTTCTATCTCCCTCTCCTTCACAACTATAATCACAATCAAGAAATCAACTCAAAAACTAAAATAGGGATATGGGGCTAAAGGGAAAAAAAGGGAATTACCAAAAATATTAGAAATGTATTTGTAGATCCCCTTCATTTTGGTTCCCATAGAAGAGTATGTAAAACCCCAATACAACAAACACCCTCTGCTCAGAGATGAAACAGAATACAGATAGAAGCAGCAGCACTTAAATGTGAAGAACCAATTCCTTTGCCTAAACCAAAAAATGCAAACACAATACTATAAAAATTTGACCTTTAATTACCCTTCTCAACATACAGACAGAAATTGCATGATGTAAAGATTGAATCTTTTTTCTGTCTTGGGGGTTGAGTAGAATACCTTTCTTGATAAAATCTGATAGAAAAAAAAGGGGTATTCCTTCTCCTCAACTTACTGCTGCATTGCCCATCATCTTTCTTCAAGTAATCTAGGCATAGTAAAAATGTAATAACCAAGAAACCAACCATGCAAAAAACAATAGTTTGAAATCAAGAAAAAAGGCGAAAGAGGGGAAAATGTGAGAAATGAAAAGGGAAAGAAAGAGAAAAGTGGCAAATGGTACAAAAATAGAGAGTTGAAGAAGAAGAATTAGGGGAAAGAGAGAAAGTTAGAGGTGGACAACCACGAAAACTTCACAAAAAAAGAAAGGGGTTGAGGTTTGTTTACAAAGAACATAGAGAGTAGAGACTACAAAGGGAAAATAACACTTTTATTCCCTCAAATATCAACAAATTCTTATTTTAGTCTTCACGATTTTGCATATTTAACCTTCAAGATTTAAAAAATTATTAAGTGTTAAATCACTCATTTATCGATATATTTAACTTTGTGGTATTACTCTATATTTAAAAATTGATGGGTGCATTTTTTATTCTTTTGATAGTAAATCTTTACAAATTTAAGGAACTATTAAATCTTAAATCGCTCAATTATCTATGTATTAGAGTATATTAAATGTATGTTGTTACTCCGTATTAAGCCTAATACAGTTCATATTAATAGACCAAAAAGGGCACATTTCAGGTAATTAAAGGTTGAATTATGCTTGGTCAAATAAAATGAGGATTAAAATCATGATTTATCAATAATCAAGGGACCAAACAACATAATAATTCCAAAATAACAATATAAAAATTGCAACGAATTTAAGAAATAGGATATCCCACTGAATTAGTTTTCATAATTAAAAATGGAAAATAATATAATATATACTCCACTACTACAACATAAATTAAATAAATAAATACAACATTTAATGGCTTATTGTTATAAGTAGTGTTGTAAATGTTTTGTTGGCGTATAGGTGGCTTTGTTGTTGAAAGAGTAAATCGCGGAGTCCTGTCATTTTCTTTTCTAGTACTAGTACATAACTACAAATATATTGAAAATTGTTGAAATTAAATTTTAAAAAATAATAATTTTAAAATCCCAAATTTCTAAGAAAAGAAAAAAGAAAAAGAGGAGAGATTGAGAGCCTCTTTGGATTCAGCTTAAAAGCTGATCAAATCTACCTACTTGTAAGTCATTTTTAATTTTTGAAAGTGTTTGACAAAGTTAAAAATATTTTTAAATAAAATTTAAAATGACTTTTAAAAAGTTAAAAGTAGATACTCCCCAGCTTTTCATTTTTTAACTTAAAGTTATTAAAATTTAACTTTTTTAAAAGCTACTTTTTTAAAATTAAGCAAACGGAGTTTGAGTTTTTTTTCTTTTCTCTTGATAGTATTGGGAGTGGTTAGGTAGATAAAATTTCAGCATCAGAAAATGTATAGTTTGGTTAATTGTAGGGATTGGAATGGCAAACATAACATGTTAATTAATATTCTTCTTCATGGAACTCAATCCCATATGCTACCTACCCACCCTCTACTCCTCCCACCAAGTCTTTTCTAGCCACATCCACTACTATTTCTTGTCCCTAACTCACCCATGCGGCCATGCCCACATCAATCCTTTCCCTATCAAATTTGGAATTCTTTTCTCAAATTGAATAACACACTAATTCTTGTTTACTATCTATTATTTTTTTAATTAAATATATTGATAATCTTTTAAATTTGTTAGAAAATTCCATTAAGTCATTTAGACATTCAAACTATGATCTATTTCGATTGAACACTTAAACATGGATAAAGTGTATACATATATTATTAGTGTTATGCATTATTATAATGTTATCCAATTTAAAATATACTTGAAAAAGATTATAAAAACAAACAATATTTCGCTAAGACCCTTTGTGTTTTTACAATAGCAACACATTTCCTTTCCTCCTCCTCTTTCCCTCTCTCTTTTTTTGTTTTTTGGTTAGCATGCCATGATAAGCTAAAGAGTTGAGAAAAGAGGTAATAGGGAACATCAAGTTCAAAGTAACAATATTAAAGATGAAAATAAGAGTGATAATAAATAATATTTTATTACATTTTTAAGAGTTAAGAATATATAAATCATATTTCTCCACATGCATGCCTACTTAATTCTCTTCAGTTTGAAAAGAAAATTTACATTATTATTTTTAATTAATAGTATATATATAATGGAAGGGCTAGAAATTTGAGATGGAGAAGAACAATTAAGTGTTCATGAAAGGGAATATTAACAATATATTTGAAAATATTTTGTAATACTTACTTTTCTTCTACTTTAAGATTTATGTTGATTAAGTATTTATTTTCCTTATACATTAGATCTATGCTAATGGATTTTTTTTTTTAGCAATATTTTTTGATAATTATACTCCGTATTTAGGTTCTTTCTAGTTTAGGATCAGATTTCTCTAATTTCGATGGAACCTAATAGAGACTATTCATACGGTGATCAAAACTCTCGTACCAAATCATTTACAAAGTAATATAATAAATAGATTATTGTTGATCTTGATGACGTGCCTTCTGTATTCAGGGCGGTATATATTAATCATATTACTGTTTACCCATATTCTTGTATTTTACATCTGTAATTCTGTTGACTTTAAATTTTACTATGCCAATTTAAATATGTTTTTTTTTAAAAAAAATAAACCTACAATTTTGGATTGCAGTCTAATTCAATTACAAAAGTCCTTTCTTAATATTTTGAGATTTTTATATATACGTGCTTGTAGCATTTAAGTCCATCCACTTGCAGCCAATCATAAAAGTCTTATCCTTAATTTATTCTTTTTTTCATAATTATTAATTAAGATATATAGTTCAAGTCTTCTATTTTCTCATTGGTCCATTTTTTTTCTCCTTTTAACGAGTCCCTTTAGTTTAGAACAAAATAATTAGTTAGAATTGAGATACCTTAATTAAGTACTATCAAATAACGGTATTCTTACCAACTGTCAGGTTTTTTTTAATTAAAGGTAAGAAATCAGAATAAATAATCGAATCTAAATCTTTAGTTTAAATTGTTTAATCCAAATTGCATATGTGTCTCCTAGAATCATTCTCCTTTTAGATAATTAATATATTTGTAGCATGACACAAGTCATGTGGCGTTCTCTAATTTATTTATTTTCACTAGCAAAAATCCCACCTAATTGCTATGTGTAATTTAGCAAATGAAATTAAACAAAAATTAAAAAACAATAATTGGAAGTTGGAACCACGTTTGTATGTAATAATTCTAATGCAGCATCGTGGAAGTTTCATATTGCTTCAATTAGAAATGTGTTGATCACCTTCAGACAGCTGCTGCTTTTAATTCTTAAGTCCAAATCTTGAAAGATTATTATTCAAGAATTTTATTCTTTGTGTTAGTAGTTTTGGATTATAAATTTTTAAAATATAAATCAGTTTTGCATGATGTTACATCAGAAATTTTGATGCAGCTGTAGATGATAGATATGAAAGGAATGTTATAACTAATTAATTGGAATCAACTTGATGTACTGTGAGAGATTAATTATTTCTTTAATTTGACAAAGATAGCTATGGACATGACTTGAGAAAAAGTCGAACTACATTAGATATATTGTATTTATACGTCTTTTCTTTTAAATCTTTCTGGTCATACGACAATAATTCTTATTGTTATGCGGAGAATTCCCTTTAATTAAACAACATTTAGATCAAAGGCTCAAAGTACGTCTATCAATGGAAATTGATATGCATTTGTCGAGTGAATAATCTAATGATGAAATTAAATTGCCAATAGTTTATCTGCCGTAAAAGGTAAAAACCTACATTTATTGAGTAGTTCTACCTGCTAATTAAATTGATTTCACAATTAGATTAGCCTATGCAGGTCCAAAAATACAAATTTAGGCATGTAAATATTAGGGTTAATCACCTATATTATAGTTTTTGATCTTAGTCGGTAAAAAGTTTCGAGTTTAAATTACAAAAAGTCATGATCTGACATCGGCCCAACTCATCGGGTATTGTAGAAGTAGTATTACCTAATAGCTCAAAATCATTCATTTCCAAATGCATTTTTTTTGTGGGGAAACTACCTTAGTTGTAATCGCGCATCAAAAATAATAATCAAGAAATGTATATTTTTTGTATATTACCATATGATATACATAAAATATACATTCTTGATACAAACTAGTATATATATTCTTGTATATTTAGCTAGCAAATGACTAACTTTCTACTAGTTTGAAAGTTCAAATACGAAGACACTCCAGTATCTTTAATCCAAGAACCTCCTTGAAGCATCAGACACAGTCAATTTCATAGTCACAGAAGTTTGAGTAATTACATGGTGTATTAATTTACACTTTTGCTAGTATTAGAACCTGGCCCATTTTTTTTGTACTCACCATATAGTACAATGTGTCCAAGCCCAAATCACCATCCCATGGGGCCAACCTTCTGGATCTATATAATTCTCAATGTAAGAATCCATGTATACTGTTGTTGAGTATGTTATAACTACATATACCTGGTAGAGATTGTCATACACTTCAATATATATATATATATATATAGATATGTTACCAAAGATGAAATTGATGGTTCCAGTTATGTAACAATCCTTGTAGATTTGACGTTGGTTGTGGGCGTAGAGTGGGTCTTGATACGAATATATTTTGCAGCTGTTGATGACGGATTTGTCCCCAATAACACCAAGTGCCACGGTTTTGGTTCTGCCGTGTTTTGGAAATGCAGATTTTGTTTCTTGTTTCCTTTCTTTGTCAGAACATCGTAACTTGTACATAGTATACTTGTACGACTCATTAATTCTCAGATGGAGTAGTATATATATTTGTAGCTAGGGCACATTCAATTCTCAGATCATGTCATGTGGCGTTTTACTTTCTTTTTAAATTGTAAAAAAAGTACTGCAATAATGTCCACGGTAACTCACTAAGACCCGAAACGATCAATTACAGTAATGAGACGTAAAAAAAAGTTTTAACTTTAATTACAATAACACCTGCCAAGTTTATTACTAATTTGATGATCGATCGTTCACACTGGGCGGAGAGCCACAGCTCATCCGTATTATATACTCTATATTATTAGAAACAACCTTAATTAAAATCACCAAGCAAGCATAATAATATATACTATAAATCAAACAAGTTCCTCACAACCCTTCAGTGTAAGCGACACCAGTAGATTTTAACCATGCTGCTCCTTGAATGAGCTGACCCACAGTGAATTTTGTGGCCTCAGATATTGTTAAGGCATTATGATAACCAGGCCAGTTTACTCTCTTACTAATTCCAGCACCAGCTCCTTTGTTCATGTACTCACCATAATACAATGTTTTCAATGCAAAATCACCGTCCCATTCTGACCAACCTGCTGGATCAATATGGTCTCCAATATTGGACTGCATGTACACTGTCCGCGAATACGCTTTCCATGGTCTACCCAAATATGTCTTCACGGACCCTTTCACTGGTGCAAGGTCCGAGCTAGGAATAATATCACAATTCTGGATTGAAGTTCCTGTTACTTGGTTTGGATCTTCACGACCTTGAGCCGTAACCATGTTTTTCTGTCCGCTCATGGGCTTTCGGGCTGCGAGTTTAGAGTTTTGGAACACAACTGCTGCATTACCGAAGATGAAATCGACAGTGCCAGTAATGTAACAATCTCTGTAGAATTGACGGAGAGTGTGGGTATATAGAGTGTCCTGGAATGCATCTATTTTGCAACGGTTGATAACGGACTGATCTGCTCCAACACGAAGGGCCACTGCTTGGTGCTTTTGTGGCCCTGCTGTGTTTTGAAATTGTACATCTTGAGCTATGAATCCATCCCCAACAGCAGCTGCATTAAAAATAAATTAGACAACCAAAGTAATAAACAAGTTCATCTTCCAATATATATTGTTACGTACGTACCACTAATATATATGTTCTGTTCTAGTTGAATAATACTTATATATGTAATTTAGGTCTAATAGTTTCGATCGGCAAAAAACATTTAAAGAGTGCATAAATGATAATGAGAATTAAAGAAGATTTTTTACCAACAGTTGCAGAGTTGAAAGTTGTTGCACCATCCACAACATTCAAGTTGCCAGTAATAATAGTAGCATCCATGCCATCACCCACAAGCATTATATTCTTCTTAGTTTTCCCAATCTCAACATTTTCTTTATAAATTCCTTTTTTCACATAAATAACAAATCTAGTCTTACTATTATCTGGAGCAGACGCAACTGCTTCTTTTACGGTATTATATTTTCCACTACCATCTTTAGCCACTACAACATTGGCTGCTATAGCATTAGCAGAAAGTTGCAAAAGTTTTCTATCATTAGCACTAACCCATGAGGGCAATCCATCATCACTAACTGTTGGTAAATTATTATTAGTACTCTTTGGTGGTGCAATTGCAACCATCAAGGCCAAGGAAGTCCTTGCTCTTGCTACTAAATCATTCAACATAGGCTCCATAATAGACCGGGCCTGGCCATTTAGCCCATCTATGCAAGTAACATGGTTGGTGAGAATGCTACTTAGCCATGAATGAACATCAAAATGGGCTTGGGCCGATAGGTTCCCAAGTCCCATCATGGAGTCCATTAATCTATCCCTTGACAAATCCATCAACTCTAGACAATCTGCTAGAGCTGCTTGTTCCTGGCCATTATTGATCCGACCATTTACATTGCTCGCCAAATGGATCGTCTCGTGGATTTTTAAAGACGATTTATGCAAAACCATCTGTAATAAATCAAGTGTTTTTGTATCCATCACACCAACAGGTGCAACCTCAGACAGCATGGCTAAGCAAGATGGCTGATCATGGGCTGTATCACAAACACGGGTTGTTAAGGAAATTGATGGGTTAGTGGCCCAGATTGAAATTAATCCAACTGACCCCACAATAGTAGCTAAGGAGAGAAGCACATAGAGAGCTTTAGTAGAAGAGGAGGATTTTGTTTTGGGAGAATCCAACAATGGTTGAGAGGAATAATTTGTAGCCATGACTTAATTAGTACCAAAGTGGAATTAATGAGCTTGAGTTTTGCTGTGAATATTGTTATTGCTAGTGTTCTTAAATAGACTAAAATATACCACCACTAATGTCAAATATTCATGATTGTTTCTTGTTTGCAACTTGCAAGGAAAAAAAGTATACAATAAAGTAGCTAGCTAGAATTTAATAAACCTACTACTTTGAATAATAACAATAATTCCTTCTTTTTTATTTATTTAATATTGCACAAATAAGTGATTTTATTGGTAAATATTTTTCACCAACACTAGTATGTGCTTGGTGAAACTGTAGCAAGTGATATTTAATTTTTCCTCAAGGTTCATGAGTGATCTAGATAGGAAAACTTTGTCATAACCTGAATGTATAATCGCTACATTAACAAATAACGACTTCAGTGGCAATGACATAATTATTGTTGTATTATATATAACGTCAATACGTCGCTAAAGGTTTTAGTGACTGCGAATGTGATAATGTCATTAACTCACGATAAATATTTATACTGTAAAAGGTAATAATTTATTGCTAGTAAGAGTCTGTTTAGTTGTTGTGAATTAATCTAATTTATATATGATCAATACCAATTATGCTTGAGAGTGAACTTAAACAAGCACCTTCCAGATATATCTTCTGTTTGGCGTTTATCTGAATTCATGTGATCCATTTACTAAATTTTATTCTTATCTATTGCAAATTGCAAAGTGATCTAACTAGACCTTCACGTGAGAAGCAAGGTTGGTTGCTTATTAAATAAACAATTAATTGTCACCGAACTAGTCTCTAATAATTAAAGCTCTAATTTACCATCTTATTAGGCATGCATCTTTATTATATATAATAAAATCTACTTATATTTTTAAATAGTTTCGTATTTAATTACTACTAACTAAAAGTTTACTATCATATATTAAGGAAGATACACCTAATATATGTATTTTTGCTATAAAATATATAAAAATAGGGAGAGAGACGAGCGAGTTGTGGAGGCATATAGGAGACAGGGGAGCGAGATGGAGAGCCAGACAGGCATACACACTAAATACATATATTTGTATGTATCTGATGATTCACATGTATTTGGTATCGGAGAATGGTGAGCAAGATGGGAGGAGGCGAATGAGATTTGTCTATATATATATATATATATACTAGATACATGTAAATCCACTTCGATACAGTGTATCTAGAACAAATTATACATAATTTTAACTTCATATATTCCTAAATACATATATCTGGACACACCAAAATCTGATAAAATTCGTAATATTACAAAGTAAAATATATCTAAATAATTTACTCATAAACTATTGAAATTTAGGTAAGTTTCCAATTATGAAACTTATTAATCTGTATAGTGTGTGACCATGATCATCTGATGAAAGTGCTGGCATTTTCTTCTACTTTCCTTTTTCTTTTCTAACAAATAGCTTAGAAATAAAATTGTATCACCTTGGTGGAGTGATAAGTACTTCCTTCATTCTTAATCAACAAGTTTTGGGTTTGAATTTTCTTGGGTATAGAGTCGATTTTGTTAGGAAGTGCTTTACTTCCAATGAAATTTAATTTTTTGGTGTGAATCAAGAGCTTTAATATAAATATCGGAAGTCGAATTAAAAAAAAGAAGAAAAAACTGTCTCATTCGATAAACTACTTGACATTTACCAATTTTATAAGGTCCACTTGGATAATCACGTTATGGATATGTTCTTCTAAATAAATATTAAACCTGCAGATAAAGTCCAAAACCATGGGCGTGGTTTAAGCATTATTATTCTCTGTTTTGAAAAAGCATATTGTGTTATCGACATTATTTATATAGTAATATATGCAACATGCAGTGACTTTCTCTTTATAGTGTCGGTCTTCGGAGTTTTAGTACGATAAATTCAAAATTATCCAAGAAAAAAACAATAATTATTATTCCGACAGTGTTTAAATTTAGGAGAATTAAGAGCAGCCATCACAGTAGAAAATCTATCATCTATGGGCCTCGGATTCCTTCAATCGAGTATCCATAAACCAATTAATACTTTCATTTATTATGAGTAACGTACATAAGAACGACAATTATATTATTTTTCTTTAAAAAATCTATAAAATTAATTCACACTACTTAGCTTTCAATTTGCTTCTTTGTGAAAAGAGGAGAGCTTCCAACACTGTCAATGTTGAAACAATTTTATCTTTTTCATATTACTACGTCTCTAGAGTCACTAGATTTATATTAGGAACTACAAACCCAATCACTTATTATCATTACATTTGAATTTTATATTAAGGTCTATCATGTAGAGGCACTTATACATATTTCATTAGGGGTAAAAGTACTTGAGCCGAGGGTCCTCCGGAAACAGCCTCTCTAACTTCACGAGGTAGTGGTAAGGTCTGCGTACACTTTACCCTCCCCAGACCCCACTTTGTGGGATTTCACTGGATATGTTGTTGTTGTTGTATTAAGGGTAAAAGTAATATTTTGAAGTTAATAAATTATTTTTTAATTATAATAAAATGATTTTTTTTTTGGGGACGGACTAAAAAATAACTACTCCCATAATCCTATTTTCTTCTTGCTGATGCATTGGTAAGGTTGGTATGTAAGCAATATAGGTAAGTAAATGAATGAATAATATAATTAACCGGCCAATCTCAAAGTCCCCACGTGATTGTTGTTTTTGTAATATATAAGAGGAAATCATTGTTGTGAATTGTGATGTCTATTGGATAGGGAATCATCTGTCGTTTAATACTTTTTGAAAATTGTAGAAATCTCACGTAAAGGATGGAGAAATCAAAGATTGTATTGATAATAATAATATTGAGTTACAAGCTCCTTATATAGGAGAAGAGTCATATTCTAGTTATACTAGGAATTCTACTACAACACAATTATTTATATGAGTAGTATTATATTATAACTCAAATATTTTATCCTAGTCGACTCCTATAATATACAGTAGCTTAGTCGTACATAACTTAGGATTTAGTAGTCTAGTCCTAGTATGACTCTAACTCTAACTCGTCAGCCTGCTTCGATAGACCTGTTCCTTCAACATGTTCCATCAGTCTTCAAGCCTCCTTCAACACTTCCCCTCAAGCTAGTGAGTGGAGGATCTGTAACTCCTAGCTTGTTGCGAAAACCAGAAAAAACTTGTTTTGTTAAGGCTTTGGTGTGAATATCAGCTAGCTGATCCTTAGACTTCACAAACTGAGTAAGAAGTTGTCCTTTGGCCACTTTCTCACGAACAAAATGATAGTCCATTTCTAACATGTTTAATTCTAGCATGCATATATGGATTAACCGTCATGTACAAGGCACTCATGTTATCACAATACAACGTAGGAACAGATCGAAGGAACACTCCAAGATCATGAGAAAGATACAAAATCCAAGTCATTTCTGTGGCAGTAGAGGCTAGTGCTCTATACTCAACTTCAGCACTCGATCGGGCTATTGTGGTCTGTTTCTTGTCATTAACTCAATTATCGATAAATATTTATACTGTAATATTACTGGTAAAAGGTAATAATTTATTGCTAGTAAGTGTCTGTTTAGTTGTAGTAAATTTATCTAATTTATATATGATCAATACCAATTATGAGAGTGAACTTAAACAAGCACCTTCCAAATATCTCTTCCGTTTGTGTTTATTTGAATTCATGTAATCCATTTACTAAATTTTATTCTTATCTATTGCAAATTGCAAATTACAAAGTGATCCAATTAGATTGCTGATGAGAATATAAAGTATAGAGTCCATTAGTTAGTTGTGTACAGTAATAGTGAAGTTAGTTATGCACAGTAAAGTTAGTTAGTGTCAAGTTGTTAGTTAGTTAATTTCCAGCTATATTCTGTTAGTGATTGTATATATGTAGAGTCACATTGTAATGTTTACTCTTTAATTCACATTCAATACAAACACAAGTTTTCTCTCTCAATTCAATTACTCTCCAGTCGAGTTGATCTCCATTAACAGAGGAATAACGCTAATCAATGGTGTTAGTTTTATCATGATATCAGAGCTCGGTTAATTGATCGTAGTTCTTCTTTTCAAAATCGTTTCGTAAGCTTCTCCTCTACATTTGCAGAAACTCTTATGTGTTGCTTTCAATTAGCTATTTGAGGGTTTGGGTTGTGGATTCTCTGTTCTGTCAAATTTTTTGATTTCCTGATTGAGGAATTGTGTAGTGAATTCTCTGCTTCTGTCAATTTTTTTTTGATTTCGTGATTGGGGATTAGCTTTTCTGGTTGTTTTAGTGTTGAATTTCCTCATAAATACTCGAACACCATGGTTGATACCCAAACTGATCTTCAAACTGATTCCGATTCTAGTTCGACTGGACTTTGCTAGTCCTTTTTACCTGCATCCCTCAGAGAGTGCAGGATCCTCTCTTTTACCTGGAGTTTTTTATGGTACTGGTTATAGATCTTAGCGTAGGGCTGTTCTTAGAGCTTTCTCAATCAAGAGCAAGACATGATTTATTAACGGAGCAATTGTGAGACCTGTTCCTACTGATCCTAATTTCATGCAATGGGAGAGGGATCTTAAATTCCTTGTCCCCAGAATTGCGCGATAGTTTGCAGTACGTGAATAATGCCAAGGAACTCTGGGTAGAGTTAAAAGAAAGGTACGATCAAATCAATGGGTGCAAATTGTACCAATTGCAGAAGGATATTAATGAACTTGTCCAAGGCACTCTAGACATCACTAGGTACTACACAACAATGAAGAAGTTGTGGGAGGAGATAAGTGCTATTGATGTCAATTCTCAGTGCACTTGTGTGTGCTCTTGTGGGGGTAAAAACAAACTGCACAAGGCTGAACAAGACAGGAGACTGATACATTTTCTAATGGGGCTGAATGAGATGTATACGACTGTCAGAGGCAGCATTCTCATGATGAGCACTCTTCCTAGCATGGCTCAAGTCTTTGCCATTTTATGCCAAGAGGAAAAACAAAGAGAGGTGAAGCCTCATAATCATACAGCTTTGGATTCTACCTATCTCAATGCCTATGGACAGACCAACAACAGTTCAAGTTACAAGGGGCTCAGGACAAACTACAGTTCATCTAGAGGAGCTGGACCCAGTTCTGGGAATACAAACAACAACACTGTGTTTAGAGGCAATTCCAGTACCAATAGGTCTTCTCTATTTTGTGACTATTGTAAGAAATCAGGACACACAAGGGATAGATGTTACAAGCTTCATGGATATCCATCCAATCCAAGGTTCCAAAAGGGAAAAGGCACAAGTTCTGCAGCAAATATGTGTGCCTCTGATATGAATACACATCAAGCTGAGGAAGAACCTGAAATGGGGAAGCAGATGCCATTGAACCTGTCCAAAGACCAGTATGAACAACTACTCAACATCTTAGGAACTCTACAAGCTGGAAATGGAGCCTCAAATTCAGACAACTCAGACAACATGCTGAATGGAGCTGTGAACTTGGTAGGTATACTTGCTTGTTATTCCTCTATCACTGATATAAGTGATCTTTCTTGTAAATGTGTTAAACTGATTGTTGGCTCTTGGATCATAGATTCAGAAGCATCACATCATATGACCTATGATAAAAACCACTCTCATAAACATTAGATCACTTTCATATCCCTTTTTAATTTCACTCTCAAATGGTTACAATGTTAAAGTGACTAAAATTGGTAATGCTTGTTTAAATCCAGACTTGATTCTGAGCAAAGTATTATTTGTACCTAGCTTCAAGTTTATTCTCATTTCTGTTCAATGTTTAGCACTACAACTCAATGGAGTAGTCAGTTTTGACAAATTTTCTTGTTTGCTGCAGGGCCCTTCTTTGAAGAGCTCTCTGGAACTTGGTAAAGCCAAGAATGGCCTGTATTTCTTGTGTCACAAATGCCACAACTGTTATCCGTCTGCTGAGAAAAAGTCACCTCTTTCTAATTGTCACTGTGTTTCTAAAGTGCACACTGCATCTTCTGTAAAACAATCTCCCACTTTTGCTATGAATAAAGAAGATTGTAATATTGTTCCTTTTTCTTATTTTACTGATACGTGTTCTTCATTTACTAATGTCTCTAGTCACACTCATGATGATGAACTTTTATGACATGCTAGATTAGGACATGTACCTTTTGTAAAAATGAAAAGTATCTCAGCCATATCTGTGAATTTTCTCCCAAACAACCTTTTACATGCACTATATGCCCTATGGCTAGGCAAATTATGATGCCCTTTCCAGAAAGCACCACCACTACTACCACAATTTTTAAGTTGCTCCATGTTGACCTATGGGACCATATCTTATTCCCACACATGATGGTTATCATTATTTTCTCACCATGGGTTAGAGTTCACCTCAGCTGAAGCTACATTTTTCCTTCAAACCAAATGTATCATACACCAAAGAACTTGTCCATATACACCTCAACAAAATGGTGTGGTAGAAAGGAAACATAAATACCTACTTGAAACAGCAAGGGCACTTTTATTTCAAGTACATAAATATCGGAGGAAACATCAACTCCACATCAATGAGGCTCAAACAACTTCATGCAATTCAAGAAATTAGGAATACATCTACCAATTCCTTATGCATCAAACTTTACCATTTCTCATTTCATTGGATAAACTTCTTTCTCCAATTTACATCACACTCATCCCAAAATTATTAGGCACATTATGCAATTTTCTCATAAAAGTACAATTATGCAACATTTAAGCATGTTTAACATTTAACCTCATGAAGCATATAGACAACTCAACTAAATGCACATCAATATGAGGAACACATTTATGAAAACTCATTTTCACCCAAGACTCCAAAACATAAAACAAGCTACTAGGAACTCTTGGTCTCAAGCTTGAATAAGAATAGAAGGAATGAGATA